>SCLD01151689.1:0-50247 GCA_004367895.1 Oikopleura longicauda
GCTTTTTGGATAGGGTAATAAAATGGTTTAGCCAAAAACCGCATCAGAAGAAACTAAAAAGGTTTTGGACAATTGGAAAGTTCACGGCATGCACTGTCATTTTAGGTATTAAATCATTTTGTAAATTTAATTTAACCTTGGTGATACTTTAATCGAATAATTTTTAAGTGGTTTTTTACCAGCTGCATTGTGCGACGAATGGCTGATTCCTCCGATGGCAAAAATTGTTGGAGCTCAAGAGGACGAGATTTGCTTGATGAACGGACTCAGGGAGATTTTCTCAAAAACTGAATTAAGTCTAAAAAGTGACCAACACAAATAAGTTTTGGTAAATTTGAAAGTGTTAACCTTCATTTATTAATGAACAGTTTCTACAGGCCGAATGGAAAAAGACGTAAAATATTAATTGAATCGGGGTATGTAGTGCTCGAGAGGCGTTAGAGAGTCCTTATGACAAATTGAATTTAGAGCGTTTCCTTCTGATTATTACACAGTGGCTTCTCAAATTGAAATGCGTGGTCTTGATCCGTCCGAATGTTTGGTCGAAGTGTCAAATCCGGACGGACCTGTTCTACGAAATTCTGACATCATATCAACGATTCAATCCATTGGCGACGAGCTTGCTTTGGTTTTATTTCCAGGATAGGATTTATCACGTGATTTATCGAATGGTTCTGCAATTGATTAATGACCACGTGTAAACCTAGAACTAGGCGTACAGTATTATACAGGACAAGTTTTTGATATGCAAGAAATAACTGCGATAGCACACGAAGTCGGAGCCATTTGTGGATTAGACCTTGCACATGCTGTTGGAAATGTCATATTAAGCCGGGTTTATAAATCGTTTTTTCGGTGAATTAAGTGAAGTTTTGATTATCCGATAATATTGATACTTCGAAAATTCGGTCACTCAAATTTT
Source organism: Oikopleura longicauda (assembly GCA_004367895.1). Taxonomy (NCBI): domain Eukaryota; kingdom Metazoa; phylum Chordata; class Appendicularia; order Copelata; family Oikopleuridae; genus Oikopleura; species Oikopleura longicauda. Next base: position 923 of record SCLD01151689.1, read on the forward strand.
CGGATACTCGATATAAACCTTGTTATTAGGCTGCATGAATGGGATGTTGATTTTGCCGTTTGGTGCAATTATAAATATATGAATGGATCTCCAGGGGCAATGGGTGGCGCTTTCATGCACAGCAGGTTTGACTAAGGATGATCAAGGCTAGGAATTAAGGAGACCAATTTAAGGTTGAAAGCGTCTGATATCATAAAACCACGAGGTTGGTGGGGTCATGAACTGGAGACTCGATTCAAAATGGACAATAAATGGAAAGGCAGTGGAGGAATTAAGGAAGTTTATTAGAATTTGTACTTCTCACTATCTCGTGCTTTCGGCCAATTAATTAAGAAACACCTAGGCCAATCAGACATTGAGTTTTGAGCAATAAATAGAAAGTATAACTCGATAAAATTTCATAATTCAGAGAGTCGCTCCCCCCCTTTTGAGCAGAATATGATATTTTATTCCGTTATACTTTTTAGTAAACATGTCTCAATTGTTATAAAATGGAAGCGACAAGTATTTTTGATAACTCGATAAAGGAATTTCGACTTTGCAATCCGCCACCTGTTCTTGCTGCTCCTTTGTATGCATCATTACAAGGTTACTTTGAATGAAAGTCTTTTATGACTATTCCCCGAAACATCGGTGGCTTTAGGCCAAACATCAGCCGCTTTGACCCAACATCGACCGTATTTTTTCAATGAGGACTTAAAATCATAATAACGATTCTAATTCATTTAGTTTTTGAAGAAACAGATATTGAAAATCTCAGGGCAAAAGGAGTGCAGTTATCGGGCTTTATGATTGAAATGCTGAAAGATACCTTCGAGGACAAGATTAATATCATCACTCCTATAGAAGAAGAATCACGTGGCTGTCAAGGTACAAATTTTCGATCGGATAAGGGGAACCTTTAATTGTTTTACAGTGTCCTTTGGACTTATGGGGGCTGATATTTCAAAAGTGTTCGAAGAATTGAGAGTCAATGGAGTTGTATGCGATTTTCGTGAACCGAATTCGATTCGAACAGCAGCTGTCCCTCTTTATAATACGTTTTTAGATGTTTTCACTTTTGTCACTTTACTCAAAAACATTTATGACGCAAACACAGAATAAATGTAGATCACTTATGCCTCATTTTTATATTAAAACCGTCTTTAAGCCCTTTTTGCGACATCCAAAAATTAAGAAAAATTTTAATGTTAATGTGGATTTTTGTCAAAATTCACAAATAGGCGATAAGTACAAAAATATGATATTGGACCTTTATATAGTACTACATTCCCGTTATTATGATCACTTTACATCAGTTACACACCCAACAATTAACAATTGGTAATCGACGATTGCGAAGTAAAAACGTATTTGGCGTGTTTTTGATTCTTTATTTACAGTTTGAACGTTTTGTATAAAAGAGAGATGGATTTTGGTAAATATATTCTGGGGAGATTGAGATTCAACCGTTGTTTGGAGAGAATTATTTCCGAAATCGGTCCAATGGTGATTAAGATGGTTAAATATATTTGAACTTGACCTGGATTTGACCTCAAGAGGTCATTCCAAATAATTCGTTTTAAGGGTTGTAACACTGCGAATTTTTGTTCTATCGAACTTTCGAGGAGAATTGGAGAAAAAACCAAAAAGTCAGAAAAATTTTGAGTCTGAAATTTGTGAGAAATTTTGGTTTGAGTCAAAATTTTAATTTTTGACCAATAGGGGATGAGAATGGGATTGTACACTGCCAAATATTGCGGTCAACCAGACTTATTCGTGGTCAACCGGGGTTTGGACAAGACACAATTTGATTAGATAATAAAGCTGAAAACCGGTTCAATCCAGTTCTGTATGACGTTTAGCTTAATGATCAGCCTGGGGTTCGAAGGGTCCCTCTTACTGGTGACTTCCGGTTTTACTTCCGGTTCGTGACGTCACAAACTAACTGGGGATATGACACCTCCTACAATTATAATAAGCATAACGCAAACTGAATAAAACAGGTGGCTCTGTTATCAATCAAATTGAATCTCTTTTACGTAATGATGGTGTTATAATGACGTCATCATAACGTTATGATATATTAAGGCATTGACTTGAACTGAACGACATTTTTTAGGTGGCTCTAAATACAGGAACAGGCTAGACTGACAATTAGTCACAAATCTTCAGTCTACTTATGAGTCATTGGTTTATGAGTCATATTTATGAATAATTGATAAGTTAAGCACACATTGATGGATTGAGTCGGAATAAATCGATTTCTATCACTTCACCATTGCAACAGACATGTGTATCTGGATCATAGATTTCTCCATCCCAGTCAGATACACAACAAGCCTTCAAAAGGGTTGAATATGGTTTACCCTTGCTTGGATTATCTAAAAATATGCTCATTAAAGCCTACAATTTATAGTTAGGTTCTATCGGGTCAAATCGGGTCATTTGTGAGTCATTAGGTGGTCATTCGTGGGTGACTTTGAAAATAACATACCAGCTGGACATCCACCACAGCATGCATCGAATGGGATTGGGGGAGGGTTGTCTCCACATTTCGCTGGGTCTTTGCAGCCAAGACATTCTGTCAAGCATGCTTCGGTCGTTTCTTAAAACATATTGTAATTTTTTTAATCTTTGAGAACAAAAGTAGGTTTTAGTACTCACCAAGGACTGTAAGGGTATTGGCATCCATTGTGACGTCACCAACAGTTGGCATTTCTTCGAGAATATTCTTCATACTCTCTTTGATGTCCTCTTCGGTAACTTTGTCCTTGACAGCTAATGGGACAGTGATTTCGAATTCAACCTAAAATAAAATTAGTTACAGTCAGATGATAAATGACTCTCAGGTCATTGTAAGGCAATTTATACGATTCTAAATTGTATAAATCGAAGAAATTGAGTCAATTTCTTATTCTAAAGATATTAAAACATTTAAACATACTTCAGACATTTATTAACATTTATATGACATTTGCGAACATCTGCCAACATTTATTGACGTTTATGGACATTTATAGAACATTTAAAACATGAAATTTTACCAAATCTATCACTATTACTTCCTAAAGAAATTTTATAACCATGGTTATACGCAGTTATTTATCTGATGTTAGTTCTTAAACATCGTAGTTTATTATTCTAGAATCTATTTATCTAGATTTGTCTAATCTTACAGGCTTCTCGGTAGGAGAAGGTGAATCATCACTAGTTTCAAGTCGACGAGATTGTCGGACTGGTTTCTTGAGTTGAGGTTAAATAAGGTCAAATCTGGTCAATCGAGGTCAAATGGAGTCAAAAAATTAACTTACAATGACTGGTCCACTGATTTCTTCTGATCTTGATGGAGATTGAACAGATGATGTTGGGTCAGCGCCAGTAATACTGATTTCAGATATTTGGTCATTGTGGAAACCGGCAATCTCAGCCAAGTTTTGGATCTTTAATATGTTTTGTTAATTAATTTGTTACTAAAGTTTTGATTTGATTTTTTTACTTACGGCTTCTGTGATGTCACTTTCACCTTCAGTTCTAGATGCGGACATGGCTTCTTGTGCGTCCATATCATCGATTTTTGTGGCTTGAACGGAAGCTTTGAATGTTTTCTGTGCGCTCATATCTAAATTAATAATACAAAGAATGGCCAGAAAAATCGTTCAAAAAATCTAGTTGTCTACCAACCTACGCAAGTTGGGGCATCATTATTCCATCTGGCGTCGTAGTAATCGGCATCGTAGGTACAAGTGGCAGAAACAAAATTTGTATTTTTGTTAATTAGGAAACCTGGGATACATTCATATCTGTTGACGAATTGCCAGTCATCTGGATTAGATGATCCCATAACCAATGATCCTTTTGAGACGGCATTTGTACCGGGGAGTGGTTCGGGACATTCTGTCTCAAAGTCTGTGGTACATTCAAGGTCAGAGCCAAATGATTGGGCAGTAATGCCACTGAATGTCCAGTTGGAAGCGTCATAGAATTGAGTAGAACATCGTTCGCCTTCTTGAATGGCGGCATAAACACCAACAGTACCACTGGATGGTGAATATGTGACAGAATGGTAGTTGTAGACAACGTGATTACTGGCACCATCAGATGTGACAATTAATTGATATGTATTGATTTGGTCTTGTTCTCGTTTTCAAAAAGCCCACTCAATTCTAATTGGTCAAAATTCAATAATTTTTGAACCAAAAAAAATACAAATTCATTTTTCAAAACGGACCTGAGTTCATTGGATTTTGAATATTTTTGAATGTGAACATGGTTGTATCACAGCCAGAAGCACAATATCCGGCTGGTAATGTTGCTCTGGCATCATCGAAATCGACACCACCGAATTCACCACTACCCAAAACTCGGTAAAAGACTTTTCCTTTGTTTGGCATGGTGCCAGAGGTGTCCCACATACCAGCAAGGACAACATTCTTGGTGAAACCATCGGGACTGTTGTCATCCAATGAATTTAATGAAATAGCACCATTAAAGTTAACCTAAGATTTACATCAATAAAAGATCTAATTTGATCGTGGTCAAAAATGACCAAGTAAGCTGGAGTTAATTTTGAATTCGGTGATCAATTTGAGCCAAAATTTTGAAACGTGAAAAATGATCACATTGAGCGGTGCAATATTCGCACAAGTTCACTTACCCAGAGAATGTTTGATGAAACGCCAAAAAAGTTTGCATTTGCGTTTAATGCAATTTTGGCCATGCCTGATTCGTCGACTGAAACTGAATCATCCCCATTTGATTTTCCATTTGGGAAAAGTTTTCCCAATGATACCCCCGCCAAAACAGGAAGTAACTTCATTTTTCTCTAAAATAGTCTCTCAGAATTGTGTTTTTTTATTTCAAAACTAGTTTTGAAATTTTTGGAAATTTTCAGTGCGCTTTACATCCAAAAACCTAGTTTTAATGCTCTTTTGAACGACTTTTGATTCAACGTGGTACAATTTTCACGTTTTCTCACCTTTTTTATAAAAAATACACGAAAAATTGACTCAGACTCAGAGTTAGAAAAGAGAGTTAGCTCCAAAAATGGAGTCAGAATAATTTTGGTGGTGGAGGCGGTAGAGAGCATCGCTGCCGAGTAACAAGTCTGACCTTGAATCGACCTCAGGGGATGTTAACTCACTTTAATTCAGTAGGTAGAGACTCATCATTTTCAGCACATTCCAGTTCTGGCTTACTTTAGACTCAAATTTGCAAAATAAGCCCAATATTTATTGATTGTCATTAGGGCCCGTAAAGGGCCAGTTATTTAGAATGATAGATCATAAAAAATTCATTTGAATTTCAAGTTGATTCAACATAATAAGGACCACCAAATGCAAACCAAAAATATTCGGATAGTTTGAACAAAAGTTGGCGAAAGTGAGACATCAACTGGTTCCTAAAATGCGTGGATATTTTCAAAAAAATCTCAAAAATTCCAAAAACTTTGTACCACACATATTGAATAATGATGTTTCGAGTACTAAGTGTAGTTAATCATCTATCAAACGAACCAAATAACTTACCACCATATTTATAACCAGTTTATAAGTATAAATGATATCTTATATATTTGACAAATGTCCTCTTTTTTATCGTTTATCAAATTATATGATTATTTCAATATGTAAAATCAGCTCACAGTTCATTAAAATGTATTTTTAGTGAAAATCAGCCTAATTGAGTTCTGAAAATGGATAAGTCAATACAAAAATGACAATTTTAGCCTTACAATTGCCAAACGTTTTTGTCTTGCACCTATTTTTTCCACAAACCTTACCAACCAAGTTATATATTTCGTAAAAAGCTCTTTTGAGTAGTTAGCATGGATCCATTTTTGAGCGTTGGGGTCAAAATGGGTGATTCATCGGTAAAAAAGCTTGAGGTAATTCTAGAAATTACGTCATTTACCCGAATCTGGTTTGGCTCTGATCCAGAATTTGTCAGAACTTGGTGATTACGGAGGAACTCATCCAAGCGGTTCAATTCAGCTCTATAATTTTTGGCAATGACCCAAGTTATAAGACATCTGGAATCTTTTGATGGAACTTTATTCAGCAAGAAATCAAAAATAACAGTTTACCAAATTGTGATCTGAAATGACTTTGCCCTAACATTTTGATTCCTGAGGTCAAAACAAGGTCAAAAGACTCGATATCCGAACCAGGTCTTTATCAGGGCAAAAGAAGTCAAGCGCATTTAATACTAAAATGAAGTTGATTGAACATACACATCGAACTGTAAGGATGAAATACAGTCTACATAAACGACGAATCGTGCACTCATTGTGCCCTTTTTTCAAGAAATATCCGGAGCTTTTCATATCTGAGGCGTCTTGATTTGTCAAACGTTCAAAATTTAGATTTTAGATTTTTGAAGTATGACTGAAAAGCATCTTTACAAAAATGACTTGGAGGAATGAAATGATTGGGATAAGAAGTGCGAGTGTAATTGACCAAAAATTAAGCCGAAATTCTTTATTCTGCATAAGATATTCGTCGACTGCATTATGACTTCGCATTTGATCTGAACAAGATGTCTCAATAGTCGTAAGAGATTGTACTATCATGACGTGATAGACTTGTATAGGGGGTCACACACTAGAGTGGAATACCCGTTGTCGAACTTGCACACAAGTCATCACAGTGAAAATCTTACCAAGGGTTCGAAGAGCCTTTCGAAATCGTCGTCTCATCAAATCGGATTTTTCGTGGATGAGATTCCATTGGGGATGAACTGACTTTCCCAATTTATCTGTATCATTTTTGCGATCTAAAATTTCAAGGATTAAGTCACAGAGTACTCTTCTCGAAGACAAACCTACATAAGGCCTGGGTTTCGGTTCACAGCCACCGAATTAGGCTAGCGCTTACCTTCATGCTCCTGTCTAAATTCTTCAAGCTGTTCTTGCCATTCGTCCATATCAATATCGGGAAATATTTCAAATCGAATTTTCTTTTCGGAAACTAAACTGAATGAGTTGTCAAAACAGAATTTGAAATTGAGAGATTTTTTTCCTTCCACTTTGAAGAAATGATATCCAGTTGAATTCCGTGGGCTTCAAAATATTATTCAATAATTTCACTTTGGGTAACTGACGCTTGAGTTAAAAGAAATGTGGTTAAATTGTAAAAAACATCGAATATATTTTCCTTTGGACTATGGGTTCTTCTGTCTCTGCATTGTATGCCTTGAATTCGATATCAAGACTTCCTCCTTTTTCTACCATGAAATCAAAGTGAATGTTGTCATGTGTAGTGTGATAGTAACAATCGGTTTTTCCTGACGGTACCAATACTGAAATACGCGTTACCAATAGAAAAAATTGTGAAGAAGACAGCCTTTGGCTGTGAAGCGTACCAGTATACATGGGATAGTTGTACATGAAATTGTTGCTATGCCATGTTTCAGCCTGATTTCTCGCTTCTTCGCTTGTCTGTGTTACATCATTTTCATTTCCAAACGTTCCTATGACAATTACCAGTCCCAAACATAGTCGTTTCATATTAAATTGTGATACTTGTATGTCTCTGTAGAGTCGTTTAGGGTTAGTATGGCCCAAAACGGATCCAATAAAGTCAAAAATGTCACAAAATAACTCTAGAGGTTTTTTTCCTTTTTTTCTCGGTGAAGTGTTCGACTTTCCGTTCGATTCACATCATTTGCCGATCAGAACCTACTCGTATTGATTTCTGTCATATATAGTGTAGAGTAGAGATGCCTCTAATATACTATTCAATCGATTATGTCGAACCACATTTGTATCAGAAACTATTCAAAGCTATTTAAATTCTATAAGAAGCCAATCAAATTGAGTTAAAGACTTTAGATTAACGTTTGAACCACTAATTGACTTATTTCTTTACTGAAATCAGTCCGAAACCAAAGGCAGTAGTCGGTCATAGTATGACAACTTGTGCATTCGTATGCCAATGCGATAGAATTTATTCTCATACTTGGAATCAATAAGAAAGCTTGTTTGGCATCTGTGAAAATTAATTTTAATTCATATTGAGGTGAGCGTTTGGTGTAAATCACGCTGGAGAGAAAGTATAGGATGTAAACTTTACATTGTAAAGACACCATCTTATTCAGTATTCACACTATGAAGTTCACAATCAGATTCAGCTCTCTACGGTAGAGACTCTACGGTAGAGACTCTACCAATCGACATTTCGTGCGTGACCAAAGTGAAGCCAATGAGATATTTTTCTGAGTTTTCCATGATTCCAACCATGAGACGATCCAACCAACTTGTCAACGCATATGTGGCATATGATATATCATTTGTCCAAACTTTGATCCAAGTGTTTGCCCCAATAACAATTTGGTCATGTTTCGGATAAAAATCTATCTCTTTCCTAGCATTTCCGATGTTGTTCAGATAAGTCGCCATTGTTCGTGCTCCATAAAACATGTCAAGAAAACAATCTATCAAAATCGGCTGATAATCAACGACAAAAATAACTGGAACTGGATTGTAGTCATGACAAAGCTTCCAATATTGGCATCTTTTATATCAAGAAATTCTATATACAAAGTTTCATTTGCAAGTATTATATTTTCAATCGCTGTTACACCACAATAAATTTGGAAAGAATTTTAAAGCGTCTTCATATTATATGGTCCATATTATATGGATAAATATCAAAAATAGTCCATAGTATGGACTCCATACCTATAAGTTGATTAATATACTTACAGGGGGTGCATCCAAGTTTTACTTATAGCTGGGGAATTTCATAATTGTATATTATTTCCTGTTAAAACTATCATAGCCATCGAAACGTTCACAGTCCTAGCTACCTGTATTATTGATACATGAAGAGTATCAGGTGTTCTGTACTATGAAGAGTGCATTCGTCGATAACATCACGTACAACACCATCAGCTTTGAAACAATCATCTAATTTACAGCCAAAAGAACCTCCGCTATTTGCAAAATCGGCGATAGCATTGTAAATATGAGTCCCAAGGTCACAACCGTTGATATCACAATCGGTCTCTCGAATTCGTTGCGACAAACAAGTTGGTATGATCCGATATTATTCGTGTAGATAGCAATAACATCACCAGTAAAATTCTCAACGGTATCAAGTTGTCATTCATCAATACATCTATGATATCTTTGCAAACATTGTTATCGTTGTCGGGTTTCTTGTATTCATTATCACAGTTACATTCGTGATTTCCTATATTGTTAGCACAGGACGAATTCTAAGTGCACTCCACGGTACCAAATCCACATACGTCGTCATCGGTACATCCATCACGGCACCATCATTAATATAGCCAGTGATGCATCAGCATTCATAAGTAAAGTCTGAATCATTACAAGAAGCATTTGGTCAAAGTTATTATCGCCTTCACATTTATTCACTTTTTCACAAGCAGCTTCATCTTTAGTCGTTCCGTCTTTGCATGAGCAATCGAAAATCCGGAGATATTACTACAATTTGACAATCCGTGACAGTCGTGGCCCATGACCCATGACTCATGGGTTTCTTCGGAACACTTGTGAACATACATTGCGGGCATACATTGTTCCCATTCGCAGGTTTCTTGCATCCGTCAATACAGTTGCTTGAACTTCAAGGCGTGAATGATAAATTCTTTATCGCGGTTTATGGTTATCTGGAAAGGGTTTCAGCTGTTTGAACTCAATTAAATAAGCTTCCTTCCGTTTTATAGATTGGTTACTTTCGAAGGTTTACTCACTTGAGGTTAGTATAGCTTTGGTATAAGCAAGTTTAACAAAGGTTAACCAAAATTAGTCTCTATGAAGAATGTCTAAAATTGTATTTCTGGTATCTCTTGCGTTCGTTTCATGGTTCATATTAATGAGGGATTAGATTAAGTGTTCCCACCGGTACGCTATCGAATGGGGATGAAAATATAAAGTGGTAGGTTATATTCTTTCAAAAATCGGACTTTTAAAAAATGATTAAAAGTACAAATAGAATCACAAAAATTCCAGAGTACCAAAGTATCAAAATCCTTCAGTATCAAAAAATCAATTAATTATTTAGAAACGATGAAATGCTTTAAGTAACAAGTAGCCATATCAAAGTATGCGTGTACGTTTCTGCTTTGATCATCTCGACAGTTCATTTTTGTTAAAAACGGTGACTTTTAGGTTTTAGATTTACAATCTGTTTACGAGAGTGCCATTAATGGTTCTATAATTTTCTTTTGGTCAGCCTTGAACTTGGCGCTTCTTATCCTTTGCTTGAATACATTTTGAACTCAGGGCCAATCAGACACAAAGGATCCGTTGATAGCCCATTTTCGAGCAAAACAGAATGTTTTGCAAAATAGTATTCAGTATGAGTCACAATTGCATACTATGCACATGTTAAATGGCCATGATCATACTTTGAAACCGAAAGTACCACTGTGATCCACCGAAACGCGAGAGGGTAAAACAATTTTGTTTTGAAGCTCTAGTAGACAGTCCCCTGATGTAAAATAATTTATCGATGCATTGACGTACTGTAGTTGATACCACCAAGGATCTAGAACTAATTTTAGCAGGAAACGGAAGCATTATCGATTGGATGATTCAGAAAGGGCTATATTAAGGGATGAAAGTCTTCCTTATGTCATTCATGATTAACCATTCGATGATGTCACTACTCCCTTACGGTAAAGCCCTAACCTAACTCTCGCGGCATCCTTTTCTTATGAATTGGTATATAATCACAGCTATATTATTAGACAAATTCTTGATGACTTTTCTTCAAAAAGAAGCATCCCGAAGCCGCTAATGAAAAATTATGTTTATGAAATCCGAATGACTTCATGATTATAAGCTTGTTCGTGGAAAATCAAGAAAATCTCATCTTGACCCGGATAAACTTGTTTGATCAGTTGCAATCTGTTTTGTTTAAAAAACATTCAAATCAATCTGATCCCTATATTTAGCAATCTCGCAATATCTTTTGTACTAAAGCGGCATTTTCAAACAAATCGAAAAACCAAGACGGATTAAAGGGGTTTAGAAAATACAATCATGCCGTGAACCGAAAACAATCCTATTTAGGCTAAATCAGGATCTTCAAGTTTTCAAATTTTGGGTGGTTTCGACCTCTGATCAAAGAATCAGCCTAAACATGGAATCTACAGTTAAACTCCAGTCAAGTTCGTAACTTGTTCGGACTTCTGGCATGTGGTGTGGACCTATCCATTATAACTTGAATTAATCAAAAAGGGGCCAAAATGAATCACAAAAGTCTAAATGAATTCGAATACGAATTGTTTATTTATTTTCGATTTTTGTTGTGTATGTCCGTTTAGATTGCATTGACCGATGTCACGCCAATCGATCGTCCGGTTTATGTTCTGGGTCGAAAATTCTCGGAAAGCACAACATAAGTTCGGGACGTGTCCGTACGTATAAACATCGTACCGTACACGGACTGCGGTGCATCGTACATTCAAAATCATATCTTTCAATTGATAAAAATTCATTGACCACGGCGCATTCAGGTTGATTTTAAGATAAAAAGCTATTATTAATTTCCAAACTCAAGAAATAAAAACTCTATAAACATCAATAACAGCTGATTTACAGATGATTTAGAACAATTTCGCAGCTTAAATTTCAAAATTTCGTAGCAGAAAGAACATCTTAATCTCATTGAAAAGATTTATATATTTAGGAAAGCGAAAAACTCAATAAATATTGAAAAACATTAAGATATTTTCATTCAAGTGGATCTATTTCCGCGAAAATCCATGTACATATTTGAATATATAGGTGGTGACGACAGTACTCGGTAATACTTAATCAAGAACATATCAAGCTTGACTTACTTCGGTACTTTATACACAATTATCTTAAGTTATATATCATCACAAATTTATAAAAAAACATATGATGTGGTACATATTAAATAAAAACAATTCGAAAAATTAAATCATGCGCCGATTGAACGGCAAAACCGGTAAAACCCGGGACAAAAACCTGTGACAGGGTATAACTTTCCCATAGTTCCGAAACCGCGGAAGCTTCGTCAGCCAACTATGGGCACCTCAAGGGTGATAACCGTATTTCCTTATTACATGGTTCATATTAAACTGAAAAAACATCGACTTTTTATTTTTGAATTCATTCGAGTGATGCACCTCGTCTTAAACTTGCATACATTAGAGTGGTTCGTATGACTTAAATTAAATCGGAACTTCAAGTTATGTGATTAACGGGCTCGAAGATCACAACCGCATAACAGCTTCTCTACTACGAGGTAATACATGATAAAAACCCGGATGTTCTGGAATTTAGAACATAAAAACTCTGACTTTAGTTTTGAAATAAAGATACTTTTGATGTAAAAATAGAATCGAAATTTCCTGCGATATTTCATTAAATAAATCTATATATGAAGATAATTGAATTTTTCTTTGGTGGCAGACATAGATAATAAATATGTACATTTTTATAATTTACAGTTTTCTTTTTTCACTTTTAATTTCTTCTTGAATTTGTTTCGCTACTGTGAGATATCTTGACAAATTTTCAGTTTTTGAATTTTTGAGGAATGGATGGGCGAGAAGTTCTTGAAAGGATGCTCTTGAGTCGTGTGGAGCAAAACAGCGGGAGAGGAAATGATTAAAATCTTGGCTCAATCGCCATTTATTATAGATAGGGCCACCACGATATTGGGAAATGGCTTCGATCGCCTGCTGAGAAGTGTGAGATGACATTAATGGAGCTTGACCTTGAGCCATTTCAAGTGCGACGATTCCAACTGACCAAATATCAGATGAAAGAGAAGTTCGACCAAAGTTCACAACTAAAAAAAATAATTAGATTTTGCTATGATAAAGATAATAGTTTTGGTAAAGAAGCTTTCGCTAGGAACATACCTTCAGGTGCCATCCAATGCGGAGTACCGACCATACCAACTGAGGGACATTTGCCATCCGGTTCAATAGCATCACAGTACCCCAAATCTGATACGTAGACTTTTCCGTTTGGTGAAATGAGAATATTATCACTTTTGATATCACGATGAGCGATTCCATTTTTGTGAAGACAGCCTAAGCCAATCAGAATTGACTTGAGCATCGAACGAATTGAAACATCTGATAGGATAATACTGTCAATAAGTTTGGAAAGACTCATTGGACAAAGTTCGGTGACAATCGAAACAACCATTGTACCTAAATACTCAAATTAAAAACAAGTTCAAATAAAATATATAGAAAAAATGTAGGGAAATTCAACTAAACTAAAAATAGATTATTTGGCATGTAGGGCTGATGGCCATGCAGCATGTGGTATCAGCACTGATTAAACCTATTAACACTCTCAAAGTTCAACGTCGCACGTATTTTGAATACGCTCTCAAATGAACCATACCGTACGGTTCGTTCTGTGAATCGTACCGGTATCGAAAACGAGAGATTGTTAAAATGGATCATAAATTTTTGGTACATCTATTTCGCTCTGTCAAAAATCGCGAACTTCGCAGATCGTTAATTCAGGTTTTATATTTGAGTTTCTATTTTATGATTTTTCACTTCCCGGTATTTACATTTTTCTATATCATACATAACATGACTTATTTCTGAATCTTACCTTCAAGATCACAATGATAGTAGTAAACACCATAAAGAGGGATGATTTTTTCAGATTTGAGATGTTTCAAAGCACATATTTCATTCAAAGTGAGTTGCTTCGATCTCTGTTTCTCCAGAATCATTTGTTTAACTGCAACCTCGCGACCATTTTCGATTTCAACAGCTCTGTATACTTTGCAGGATGATCCTATACCTAAATGAACTTTTAAACATTTACGTAATTACGGTTGTTACGTAACAATAAAAACTACAAAATGAAACTTACCGATGAGTTCCCGTCGCGCATAATTATTCCACGGTGATTCAAGATCGCATAACTTTGAGAGTTCACCTTCAAGGTCGTCATATGACTCATCAAATGAATCATAGTCTGATTCTTCAGTCTGTTCTACAGAATCTTCAGTCTGCTCTACAAAATCTGCTTCGTCTCCATCGTGAATCGAAAATTCAATTTCTTCGAAGCAGACTGAGTCATTTGAAATTTCGGATGAATTTTCTTCACTCAGCTTTTTCAACAGATCAGAAGTTTTTTCGTCGTAATGAAATTCGTAAATCTCTATCGAATTCATTTTCGGTTCTCTTTGTTGGTTCGAATGTTTTCAATTTGTTCGTTATATGGTTTGATATGTTGGCTTCTTGGTTCTCTGTGTTTGTGTTATGGAAATAGTATGAATAAAGTTTTGATTTGACCTGGTTGATTTCTTCCGTGATGTATCAATCGAAAAGTCTCTCGGGCGCCGCCGAAATGAGGAAGATGAGAATTGAATTCAAAAGGCGCTAGCGAGCTGATGATTCAATCTTTCAATCCTTCTGACATGTGCAAATTGGTTTTATCCGGAAACAAAATACAACCGTCATTTCTCAGCGAAAATACCGACAGTTGAACGTAACCTTCAATATATAAACCTAATACACCTAAACCTATATTTACCTAATACAATGTATAGTAAGGTACGAAACCACTGAATTAATTTCTCAGGGAATCCTATCGGATCCTTGAAACGGTACAGTATAAAGGTAAACTCAACTGTCCGCAGCACACTGTCCGCAAATACCATCCATTCGATTTCACAATCAGATTCTCGTCCATTCACGGATCACAAACTCCAGGAGACTCGTGTTTGGCTTTGATTATGATTTCTCTAGAAAAGACACGGTTTAAAAACCTTAAACATTGATTCAAATGGAATTTTGAAATCGATGTTTTATTTTAAGCGTTTTTGGCTTTGAATTAGCTTGATTTACTAATCCGTGGCTTTCTTGAAAATCCCGTTTTGGTCATGATTCATGAGTGATCATGACTTAAAAATCTAGAAAGCCGAGAAAATTTGCCAAGAATTGATTTGTGGGCCTTTATCTAGCAAACATAAACATTATTCAAATCGAAAGGGATTATAAAACATTTTGTTAAGGTTTTTTTTAACTCGCCGATCATGATTTTATCTCAAAGACTAATTCGACTTATGTCAAAAATAAAATTCATAATCTTAAAAATCCCAAATTTTCTGCAGATTTGATATGTAAGTAAGTAAAAATATCATATGATAATTAAATGAAGATTTCATCGGATAATACATTAACCAAAGGAATACCATAATATTTAAATAGTTTTAGTTTGTAAGTTTAATAGTTTTATGTAGATTCGTATCGATAACCTTCCGGAAGCTGAAATCAAATTGGTTATACCTGGGGATGGACCTACAGGACATACGATTTTTGACATGTGACTTGGGCCCAGAACAAGTTTTCGATGCGATTTGTGGAAGGATCATAAAAAAATACATCAGAGAATGCCTGAAAATTGAGCATTCAGAGCATGTACATCCCTAGTTATACCTTAGTACACCTCCTAGTATATACACCTCCTGCATATCCCGTCGATTCACTGGTCGTCGAAAATTTTGCTGTGGGTACTACCATTAAATGATTTTGTAAACAATAATATATCCTTTGTTTGGAAATGAATTTAAACTCAATTAAGATATTTTAAGAGGTTCCAAAAAGTTCCAAAACTAAAATGGAATGGCTATTAATAATGAATAGCTCTTTTCCTGGTCTACGTTCCCAAAACTCTTAAATGTATTCTAAACTTGAATATACCTGAATCAGTCTGTCACATGATTTCCTATTTTCGTCACTGTCGTCCCGAGGGAATCTTCGAAGAGCGAATGAAACATTGTGGCTATCTAAAGTCACTGACGAAATTTACAGTTGTAACGAAATGTACAGTTATAAAGAAACAGTTTTCGAAATGGTTTTCCGGTGAAGGTCAGATTTTTCTCACGCATTTCCCAATTTCGGGCAATTTACCCCGAATGTGGGACATTTTAGGGGCAGTAAATCAGGTTTTATATCCATTTCCTTTTGTCAGAGCCAAGATATCTGATACCGTTCAACATGGGGCACGGAAATATGTACGGGATTCTGATTGGTTGATAAGTTCTCTATAAGTGCGGTTTTTCACCATAAATAAATTTTTATTTTATTTCCGTTTTAATCTACGAAAGAACAGTATTTTTCGTCAGATGTCCAGAACAGGTCTGGTTCCAGAAAAGTTGACCCATGAAAAAACTAGGGACTGTCGTTAAGTCTTATTCATCCCTTGTAAACTTATAAAGTGTGAATCCGTGAGAAAGAATGAATCGGAAGTTCGAACCGGTTAACCGGTTTTTTTATTTACGCTAAACTCGGTTAAGCAAAACAAATTGACATCAGTCGTGCTCGTGGTCGAGAGTACAAAATTCATGCTTCAAAAATTTCAAAAAAGAAAACTTTTTGACTTCTGACCTTTTTACTAAGTATAATTTTGACATCTCGAGAAATAAGTCTTAGAAAATAGTAAACTTGAACTTTTATGATATTTTCGAAACAGTTAAATTTTCACGCTTCAAAAATAACAAATTGACACTATGTTGATTACATTGGCTCTTCAACAGCTGTTTTAAGTGACCTTTCATTTTCTCAGAATCTGAGAAGAGCAGGATCACTGTCGGAAATTGGCCTGGTGTCCGATTGGTACCCAGAATTGTCCGATAGCCATCCACCAATTCGTGCGTTATCCACTTTGATCCGGAATTCGGACAAGCTATCGGAAGTGGGGACCGTGACGATCACGTTGAGTATTGGCATCTCAAAATTTTCTATTCCATGATACCGTTTTTTGTATAATTCGCATGATAGCGTTAAAATCGTTAGTGTAATAAATGTACACGAAGGCATTTATGGGGATTTATGTCCCCATATTTATTTTGCATGGGAAAATGCATTTCGGTCCATTTCGATTTCTGTTCCGCTGATTTTGTCGGAGATAAATGTCTCAATTGGTCTTTTCGCGCTTTTATTATTTCACTTTCCCATGTTTTATTGCAGAAGCCAAACCTCATGCTGATACATCTGATAATGATCGCGACAGGAAACCACAAAAATGCCAAACCCAAAACCGACGAGAAAAAAACTGAGAAAATCCAAAATTGGAAATGTCATCAATAATAAAGCTCATCCAATAGTTAATCCAAAAATGACCGTTTAACAAAATCGGACAGGAAATGAATGTCCACTAAAATCTATAATGAGTGTATTTTAACGACATTTTATTATATCCGAAATTTTCAATTTTATCAACAAAAATACTATACAGTACACATTATACCATCGGGGCCCCGATTGGGGGTTTATGAGGGTTCCTTTATACCAAGGTAAGAGTCCATGAACGGCTTATACACGAAATTAACAAATTATGATGTTTGGAAAAACCCTGAAATATACAGTATTTACTCTACATCACAAGTTTAACCTCTCAAAAAGTTAATACAGATGCATTTTATAATGCTGTTCATAAGTTGAAATTTAGTTTGTTCGTTTATTGTAAATGTCCCTTAATAATACCGTCAATAACCTTAAATAATTTCAAATATTGACAAAGATTTATGGTTTTTTTGTATCCAGATTTGTTTCATTTTTGTAATTTCAGGTTGATCGAGGAAGTCCTTCAAAAGCGATACTGGTTTAAGGGTCAAATAACTCATATTTACCATC
Source organism: Oikopleura longicauda (assembly GCA_004367895.1). NCBI lineage: Eukaryota > Metazoa > Chordata > Appendicularia > Copelata > Oikopleuridae > Oikopleura > Oikopleura longicauda. Next base: position 18,524 of record SCLD01151689.1, read on the forward strand.
TCCCCCACCGTTATGAGTTTTGTATGGGACCTAAAACAAGGTGGGGAGATGGCCTAATTTTGAACGATCTTATCAAGTGTTCATTTTTTTCGCATCGAGATTTGAATGACTCATACAAATTACTCGGCGTGGTGTCGAATCAAGATCACAATCAGTGACTGATGAATCATGCATTGGACAAACTCGATTCAGATCGTGATTAAACAAAGTGGTCCAAGTGGTTAAGTGGCTCATTATCTGATGGACACCCTACCCAAGTCTTCTACACCACGTACCAGCCGGTTGAGACCATCATGATGAGAATTAGTTAAAATCTTCATGCTTCCAAGTCTAATTTTCGTAGAAAGCTCAAAATTAATGAACCATCCGACCTTATTATTTTCAAAACTTTAATTAAAAATTAGCCTTGGTCATTCGACGGTCATATCAGTCAGTTTCAATTTGGTATCCCTCAAAGTCTGAGAATTTGAGGGTAAAAATAATATCGGTAATTTTGAACGGTTTAATGCATCAGATCAAACATGAATCTTAACAAGGCCAGGTGTTAACACTTTCCAGAAGTAAAAATCCTTTTATGTCTCCGTCAAAAAAAAATAATTTTCGGCATCAAGCCAGAAGAAGTGGCCGGCATTTCATTATGTCGAGCAGGTGAATTTCTGTTTTCTCAGATTTTTCAGTATAATGGATGATTTGGCCCTGGAGAGTCGTTTTAGTGCAGTCCTCGAAGGAGTTTTAAATAAACTACTTTAATTAATTAAAGCTTTTTATCCCATACTTACTATTAAACATCCTAAGTATCTGCCAGATTTTCTATCAATCACTTTGCACTGATTTGAGCCTGTCCTGAGACCCTCAAATTGACCAAACGGACCATTGGATGGCCTTCAACTGTGTAACGGACACATGTGTGACTAATGATTCAGTTAAAATCTATTCCTTAGCTAATTGAATTGACATTTATGTCTCAAAATCAAGTTTAATCCAATCGATGCGTCGTTTTCAGGTTCATTCGTATAAGACATTTTAAATCAAGGATCCACGAACTAGGTAGGGTTATAGATTGCCAAGCTATGATTGGGATTAACAGGTTAAATTAGAGGATCTTACTCTAAATTAATACTCTTTATTTTATAGTTTATCTTGAGTTTATTTTTTCTATAACAGAATGATCTGTTTGCCTTACACATATGTAAGATTTAATTCAAATTAATGATTTTATCGCCATAAAGTTTCACGGAATTCGAATTCTTGCTATAAGTAGATCTTCGTGTTCGAGCCGAGTTCTGAGCAAACGGACAACCAGCAATGCATTGTTGATAATTTGGATCTGAAAAGTGACATACACTTATGGTGCACTTTTAATAGCTCACAATGTCTGATTTCAATACAAAATTTCTCCAAAAATTATAAGATTCAGCCGAAAAGTTGAATCTATTTTGTAAGAGCTGATCCTGTAAAGTTTGATTTTCTTCACCTTCAACGGCGTCAACAAATTCAAAAACGGTGTAACTAAATCGAGCTCTCTCGGCAACAGCTGTTTCGTCATAGTTTCGTGTGTTAACATAATCATCACCACATTTTCCTTCGATTATTGCATACTTTTGAGTTTTATCCGTGTTGTAAACGAAACAATCGATCACTTAAAATTTGGTCAGGGGACAACGTATTGACTAAATACTTTTGAGTTAGGTTGGGGTTACTTACCCACGAATTCCAAGTTGGAAATTTTCTTATCAATGGTAACGTCGAAATACATGACATCACCAGTCCTGAATCCAGAACTTTGTTCGATCAAAAATTCTGGATCGGAGTAAGTTTCAAGTTCAAATCCACCAAGAACTTGACCTTCCGCATTTGCTGAACCCTTTGCAAAGCTTGCTTCAACAATGTGCTGTTCACCAACGTCAATGACGGTGCTGTAGACACAGCTGAATTTCACTTGAACAATTGGCTCTTTGAAAATAATTCCATTTCCGGTATCGGTATTGATGCTCTCGTAATCGTTATAAAGCACATTTGAGAAAATAATTTTGTCATCCTAAATTGGGCAATTATTTTTTTCACAGTTTCTCAGGTTTTACTTTGGACTTGGAGATCGGAACTTACCTTAATTTCAACTTCAGTGTTACACTCATCTAAATTCACAATAACCAAATAATTCTCGTCGCCATTATCGATAATATGCTTTTTCAGTTTATAAACAGGTACAGTGTGGGACATAAATGTTTTGTAAAAAATATGCACCACTCCCTCCTTTACATTGCTGTCCTACCCTATTTATCACATGGCATTTCCGGTTGAACCTATTTCTTGTGAGTCAAGCACTTGCTTTAAACCTTTCCTTTGAGGCTACATTACAATCTGCATCAGATAATTGAAATCCGTTGCTCGAATCGAAATATTTTTTACCGATAAGAACTTCCATGTGATTCGACTCGCATTTTACTTCAACTTCTTCATCGATCAACTGACAACTGGTACCAACTGGATCGAGTTCCATTCCCTCGGGACATGAACATGATGCAGTGACACTGTCACATTCATGAGAACATCCAAGAGTGTCACATGGGTCGACAATATTACAAACAAAGCTACCTACAGTATTAAAACACAGTTCACCGGGTGCACAATTATGATTATTAGTGTCACATTCGTTAATGTCAATACATTCTCCAGTGCTGTCTAAGCCTCCATTTGTAACAATTGGTGTGTAACCTGTGTCACAGTTGCATTGATAACCCTTTGGATATTTTCGATTCGTATTTGTATTGACACAAACGCTATTCGCAACGCACGTATGGCTACCATCAGAACATTGATTATCATCAATACATTTCTTTCCGTCAGTATCAAGACTATATCCGTCGGGACATGTACATGGCAGATTACCATTGGTACAACCGTGACTGCAACCATGGAAAGCGTTACACAGTGGCTCACAAGTGAAAGTTCCCATCCAATCAGCGCAGATTTCAGTAGAGTCATTACAGTTATCAAGGCCTTCGATACATTCATTAATATTAACACAGTTTCCAGCGTCGTCACTTTCGTAACCATCATTACATGCACATGTATATCCTAGTGGATATGCAACAGAAACGGGCTTGTCTTGACATTTAGAATTTGAAGTGTCACAAGTATGTGATCCAATGAGACACTCGTCCAAGTCCAAACAGTCTCGTCCATTTGTACTCAGATATGTTCCATACGGACATGTACATTGAATTGGATTTGTATTTGTACAGTCATGTGAACAGCTGAGACTTGTACAAATGTCTTTATTACAGGTGTAACCACCTTCAGTATTAATACACACTTCGTTAATAGCACAATTTGCCGAACCATCAGCACATTCGTCAATATCATTGCAACCAAGAACGTTAAAACCAAGATCGACACCAGTGTAACCAGGGTTACAGAAACATTTATAACCGCGTGGATCGATTGCACGGAAAGTATTAGTACAATATGAGTTCAGAGGACATTGATGAATTCCAAGTGAGCATTCATCATTATCACTATTATCGATGGGGTTACATGTGTAACTGCCTGATGTATTTGCACACTCTTCATCTTGTTTGCAATCATTTGTATTGAGATTACATTCGTTGATATCGACACAGGTGAATTCACCATTGGCGGTGATAGAGTATGTGTAACCGGTCTTACATTTACATTGATAACCATTTCCAAGACGTGCTGACATTCTTGCATTAACACAATCTGAATAGTCGGGACATATATTTGTTCCTTCAGCACACTCATCAATATCAATACAGTCTCGCCAGTTTGGAGCAAGTTTCATACCAGGTGGACAAGTACAGATACCATCTTTACATGTATGACTACAATTGGAGTTGGCACATTGACTGGGGACGCAATCAAAAGTACCATCACCATTGACACAAGTCTCATCAGCAGCACATGCATTACTGTCTTTACATTCATCAATGTCGATACATTCAAAGTTGGGTAACGCATTCGGATTGTAAGTGTAACCAGCTTCACAGAAACATTTGTAACCACGTGGATCTACTGCGCGTGTAACATCAGTACAATATGAATTGGCTGGACACTGATCAAGACCAGATTCGCAATCATTGATCTCAACACATTCCAAGCCGTTACCATTGTCAACACCTTGGAATCCAGTATCACAGAAACAAAAGTAACCTTTGGGAGTATATTTTGTCCGCTTGGCATTAACACAGTGGGAATTCGGTATAGAATCGCACACATTAAAATTCTCATCTAGGCATTCATTTTTATCAGCGCAAGTATAACTACCAATATTATTGACACAGGTTTCAGTATCAGCACATGTGTGACTGTTGTTAGTGCATTCGTTGACATCTGCACATACAAGTGCTCCGTCAACATTAATACCTCGATAGCCGTCGTGACAAATACAATAGTAGCCACGTGGATTTCGAGTAGAAGGTGCTTCATTTGAACAGTATGAGTTTTGAGGACAGATAGCACTGCCAGTTAAACATTCGTTAGTATCGACACAGGAGAAGACACCATTTACGAAACTGTATGAGTAACCAGGATTACATGTACATTCATAACCACGTGCAACTTCACTCTTTCTCTTATTGGTACAAGTACTATTCTCGGGGCATACTGTAGGATTTATTTGAAGACATTCATTTACATCGACACAAGTCTCACCATCAGCTCCAAGTTCCAAATCAGCTGGGCATGTGCATGGTTTGGCACCACCGGTACAAGTGTGACTGCAACCCAAGATGGCACAATCACTACCAATGCAATCAAAGCTACCTGGAGTGTCAACACAAGTCTCACTGTCAACAATACAGTCATGTGTTTCTTTGGCACATTCATCAATGTTAATGCAAGTGGATCCGGTTAGGATATCATATTCATAGCCATCCTTACAGTTACACTGATATCCTTTCGGAGCATAAATGAATCGTTCTGATATGCCCATTGATCTGCTTTTATAACGACGTCCGGTCGCACCGGAAGTGTTGACACAGTCTGCGTTGATCGAACACACTGCACCATCAAGACATTCATTAATATCTTGGCATGTTTGACCATCAGATGCAAGTTCCATTCCAGCAAGACATGTGCAAATAACAGCACCATTGATGTCTGTAGTGCATGTGTCAGAACATCCATATATAGCGCAATTGATATTGACACAATCATAACTACCTGGTTTATTGATACATGTCTGTGCACCAGTGCACGTGTGTGTTTGATCGACACATTCATCTTTGTCAGCGCATGCCAGGGAAGTAACACCACTCGATACAGTGATAAATGGGTTGTAACCGGCAATACATGCACAGCTATATGTCTTTGCACCGGAAAAACGAGCAAGTGCGCCAATATTGCGAGGTGGAAGCATTTCACAGATTGAATTATCGGGACAGTTGTGAAGATTACTGGTACATTTATCTTTGGCAACGCAAACACCGTTTGAATCTAAGTCGAAATCAGCGTCACAGCTGCAATCAAATGAACCAGGGGTGTTAGAACATGTTGCACTAGCATCACAAGTGTGAGAACCATTGGAACATTCGTCGACATCCTCACACGAAAAGAAACCAGGAAGACCAAGGTGCACGCATGTTTTGCATTCATAACCTGGGTCACAGAAACATTTGAAACCACGACTGTCAACTCGGCGGGTGACATCGACACAGTGAGAGTTTGGATAAGAGCTACAATCATTGAGATCATCGGAAGCACATTCGTCATTCACCGGACTAGCAGCTGGTTCACAGGTAAAGGAACCTTCAGAGTTGAGACACAATTCGTCAGCAAGACAAGCGTCTAGTACTGTAATACATTCATTAATGTCTTTGCATGTATTTGAAATTGTATCGAAGGCGAAACCGCTAACACATGGACATGTATAGCTTCCGTCATTATTAAGACACTCGGAGTTAGCGCCACAGTTACTAGCAAGGCCCTCAATACATTCATCAATGTCAACGCATTGAAGCTCAAAAGTTTCAGTCGCTGTTGATATGTCAACCTTGTATCCATCAGCACATTCACATGTGTAGCCACGTGAGTCACGGACAGTTGGAACATTGACACATTCCTCGTCACTGTCACAAGTATCCAGACTCAATAAACATTCATCAATATCGTAGCATCCGCATCCAACGAGATTCTTGACAAAACAAAAAGATTAATTTTTGAAAATAAAAATTAAACTTACCTTATCTGCTCCTTCAGCTTTGGCAGTAATAAGATTAGCAAACATTTCAAAGTATGATGGCATCGATGTTAAGTCTGGTGACGATTCGTCACTGACAAAAAGTCCCCCGGGGAAAGCGCCACCAAAGTGAACGTCAACAACTTGGACGAGATTAAGGAAAGTTGTTGCAAATATCATTGAACTAAATTTATCCGATCGAATATTACCATTTGATATTTCATCAGACAATGACCGAATGAATGTGTCCGAGATATATTCATGTCCAGAGCAGAATGGACCCTGTCCGAACGAACCACAGTTTGATAGAAATTCAGTCACAAGTCCATTAAATAGAACAACGTGATCAACATCATTTACAGTGGCCATATCGAATAGACTTCCTGTTCCGTCTATACCAACTGCTAAATTGGCAGATTTTACGTGAGTAAAAACGTCTGAATATTTGAAGTTTGTGAAACCAAGATCTTTTGAGGCATTTGTGAAGTATATTCCTCCAATACTTGTTCCATATTCGTTGACAATTTCGCTGATACGATCTTTCATCGTTTGTTTCCAACTCATAAGATTTTCTTTGTGAGCGTTAAGTGTAGCATAGACTGTGACTCCAGCTCCACTGACCAGTTCGAGACAAGGTTTCCAAGTTGGATCGAGAGCATGTTGGCCGACAATGATTGACACAGACTGAAGTTCAGCAATTTTGATCCAATATGGATCCGTACAAAGTGCTCTTCCGGGGCTTAATTCAGGCGATTTTGAAATTGGAATCATCATGTTTGATCTCGAACATTTAATACCAGTACCAGCAGAACCCGGTGGACAAACACACTTGTCATCAATACAATTCGCCACAGCAGCACATACATCACAGATATTATTTTCACATGCGTTGATACCATCACCGTCAAGGCCATCTAAACATTCACATGTGTACGAACCAAAAGTATTGGTACACGTTGCCATCGAATGACAATCGTTTGTGTTTTCACTGGCACACTCATCTATATCATCGCATTTGACAAAACCAGATCCTTCGAAACCAGGAAGACATTCACATGTGTGCGATGGGACCAGATTGATGCATTTGGCATTCATGACACATAAATTACTACCAACTGTACATTCATTTATGTCGACGCATCCTGTGGCACCAGCAGTGGCGAGACCGTCACCAGAATAGCCTGCGCTACATTGGCAGATGTGAGACCCAGAGCTGTTTATACATAGGGCATCAGTGTGACAGATATGTGTACCAAGTGCACATTCGTCTTTATCGTTGCATACTTTTCCGTTTCCATCATAGCCAGTATGACATGTGCATATATATGAACCATCATTATTAAAGCAGTCGGCGTTCGTACTACATTCATTACTTCCATTTGTACATTCATTGATATCAACACAGCCAACAAGGGTACCAGTATTATCAATAACAGCTTTATATCCATCATAACAAGAACAACCAAAACCTTGTTCAGTATCCACACAATTTGAATTTGAGGGACAGTTATGAGTATTATCAGCACATTCATCAACAGCTTGGCAACCACAATCAGCACCTGACCGTCCAGATGATCCCTGGACAATGGAGACAAGAGTGTCCCAGTATTCAGGTTTGTGGGTTTTCGTTGGATCTGGACGTTCTGTTACAAATAATCCACCGGCCATGGTTTGATTAAAATGAATATTCACAATATTATCCAGACGGACAAGTGCAGTATCAAAAACCATTGTGGAAAATTTATCAGCTGGAATTAATTTCGAGTTAACAGCATTTTGAATTTCTTCAATTTCCGATTTTTCTAATTGCCACTGTCTACAGAATGGACCCTTGCCTCGAGTATTACATTTGGTGCGATATTTTTCGATGACGTCACGGAATAAAACCACGTGATCGACCATATTAATAATACTGAGATCAAACTTATTGTAATAGCCCTCAAAACCAACTTTAAGTCCGATTGATTTTGCGTAGGCGAAAATTTCTGGGTAGAAGTCCGCCTTGAAACCATCTTCTTCGTCTGGATTTGTGATAAACGCACCACTTATGGCTCCATTGAAATCACTCAAGAGATCATCCATCTGATTTTTAAGGTACTGAACGTTATCGGAAAGTTCGTTTTTCTTAGCATCGATAGTGCCATAGATTTCAATGCCAGCTGAAGCCAAGACTTCAATACAAGGTAGCCAAGAAGGATTTTGAAGATTAAGAATAACCCCAAAAGCATTGTTCTGAGCAATTTCAAGCCAGTAAGGATCCTTACATGAACTTGAACGTTGATGAATAAGAGGAGCTTTTTGGATGGGAACCATGATTTGATTTTGAACACACTGTAGACCAGTTCCCATCTGACCAGCTGGACAAACGCAAGCGTCATTAATACATGTAGCGGTTGAATCGCAAAGCGAGCAAATTTCTTGGGCACAATCTTTTCCATTTCCATCCCATTCATCCACACAGTGGCAAGTATAACTACCGTCATTATTGACGCAGTCTGCCATGACGTGACAATCATGTAAACCAGTGACACATTCGTCACGATCAACACAGTTGAAACCATTGCCCAAGAAACCATTGTCACAAGTACATGAATATCCAGGGATAGAATTAGTACACGATGCGTTAACATCGCATTGATTCAATGCGGCATCCGAGCATTCATTCAAATCCGAACATGTTGTATCTGATGTGAGAATGAAACCTGTGTTACAGTTACAGTGATATGATCCTGCGGTATTTAAACAATTTGCATTTTGATCACATTCATGAGTATTAACACTTGGGCTACATTCGTTGATATCTTTGCAATCACCAGAGAAACCATCACCAATGTAACCAGTTTTACATTGACATGTATAACTACCCATATTATTAACACATGATGCTTTTTCGTCGCAATTATTATCGTTTGCATTATCACACTCGTCAACATCAATACAAACAGAGACACCATTAAGTGAGACACCTATCCATCCAATGATACATTCACAACTGTAACCACCGCTATTATTGACACATTCAGCATTTTCTTGACATATTCCTGTTCCATCAGAACATTCATTTTGATCAATACACTTGTTATCATTTTCAATTATGTAACCATTTGGACATTTGCATTCGAATGATCCATCAATATTTATGCATGCAGCGATGACGTCACATGTATTTAATGTAGGATTTATACATTCATCAATATCAATACAAGCAGTGATACCACCTTTAACAATTGTCTCATATCCGGCATCACATTCACAGTCAAAACCACCAATGGTATTACTACACTGAGCATTCGATGGACAAATATTCACAATGTTACATTCGTTTATATCATTACAACCACAATTCCCAGTACGAACCTTCATACCAGTCGTGTAGCCACCGGTGAGATCCGATAATTTGTCAAAGAAAGATGGTTTACCGGTTGCATCAGCATATAATTTGTCAGAAATAAAGAGACCACCAGGAAAGTCGCCCTGAAAATGCTTTTCGATAAGCCCTGAAAGATCTTCAGAATTAACTTTGAAAATCATCGAAACAAATTTGCTTGGCTCGATGTCAGCAGCAGTTTTCATGTCAGCAATCAGCTGATCGGTTAAATGATTCTGGCGACAGAAGGGAGAGTTCCAATGATCTGTCTGACAATTCTTTTCGTACTTGTTAACAATATCACGGAACACGACGACCAGATCAACTTTATTGATTATATCAATTGTGTAGATTTCTTCAAAGGCGTCAATTCCAACGAGAAGGTTTTTATTTCTCATGTGATTTATAGTTGCATGAATATGTGGCTGATCAAAACCCTTAATTGGTTTTCAATTTGCTTATCGTTGATTCATGGTTCAACGGTCATTGATTACCAAGAAAAATATAATTTGAAAACTATCCTTGGTGCCAGGATTTTCAAGAATGAAACCGTCTAAGTTCATATCAGCAATCTGGTTATCAACTTGTTTAATGCCAAAAGTATCGACCGGATAAATGTTGCCAGCTTTGAGATCAATCGTTCCATATACCCGGATACCGGACATTTTCAAATGGTCAATGCAATGATTCCAAGTCTTGTCTTGCCGATTAAGAACAACAAGATTGTTAGGATTTTCAGCAATCTCTAGCCAATAAGAATCCTTGCATGTATTTTGTCTTCGTCCAGCTGTCGATGGGGATTTTTGAATTGGAATGACGAGTGCTGACCGGGTGCAATCAATGCCGTTACCATCGAATCCGGTCGGACAGACGCACTGATCATTAATACAGCTTGCACTATCATCACATAATGAACAAACATCTTGGGCGCAGCCAAATTGACCATGCCCATCGCCATTCCAGTCGGTACCACAAGAACATTCGAAGGATCCGATAGTATTAAGGCAAGTGGCCATAATATGACAATCGTCAGCGTTAACGAAACATTCATCGATATCTTCACATTTGTCGCTGATAGCATTAAAACTAAAGCCTGTATTGCATGAACAGGTGAAACTTCCAATGGTATTTGAACAAGAAGCGTTTACATCGCAGTCGTGAGTCTTTGCAACACATTCGTCAACGTCGGAGCATGCTGTTCCATCTTCAATGCCATCACCATCAAAACCAATATTACAAGTACAGTCATATGAACCAATAGTATTAGTACAAACAGCATCGGTAACACACTTATCAGTACTGAGATCACATTCGTTCAAGTCAATACATGTATTGAAAGTACCATCACCAGCATATCCATCATTACATGTACAGTCATATGAACCCAAACTGTTTTCACAGAATGCATTAGTGTCACACTGAGCTGCACCAACATCACATTCATGAACATCTCTGCATCCAGTGTTGTCTAAACCAGCAAATCCATCGCCCGTCCAACCATTATCACATTGACAATGAAATGAACCAGCAAAATTGAGACACGTGGCATTTTCGTCACATTCGCTTGCACGGGTGACACATTCATCTTTATCGTTACATATGACACCATCACCAGTGTAACCAGTTTTACATTCACATGTGAAACTGCCGTCATTGTTAGTACAAATACCATTCGGTACGTTGCAACCTCCATTATTATCATCGCATTCATTTTTATCAATACAAGCCAAAGAACCACTAGTGGTGCTAACACCAAGATATCCATCATCACAATCGCATTTATAGCCACCATCAGTATTGGTACAAACTCCATTTGATGGACAAACACTTGGAACCAGATTACATTCATTGATCTCCTGACAACCACAAATTCCACTTCTGAATGTTCTAGAATGACCATTAATTGCATCAAGGGCGCTGCCAATTGTTGAAGTCAAATCTGACCAATAAGAAGGCGCATGATTACCCATATTAGTTTCTTTACTTGCGTCAGTTATAAAAACAGTACCGGAAATTGTTCCAAGTGCTTCCGATACCAAACTGCTCATTTCCCATTTTTGAACGTTGAAAATCATTGTGACCAATTTTGTCTCACTGATGACGTCATTGATAACAGCATCCTCAAGTTCATTGATTTCTGTTGACGTCATTTGGTCTTGTCTACAGAATGGACCAATACCAGAGGTCGTTGTGCATTGAGTTGACCATTTGTTTTTGCCATCTCGGAAAATAACAACTTGATCAACCATATGAGCAATAGCCAAATTCCATTTATTTAAATATCCTTCGATAGACACTTTCATACCGCTTGATTTTGCGTGGGCAAAAACGGCCGGGAAAAAATTTGAACCGAAGCCATTTCCACCAGGATTTATAAAATGAACTCCCTTGACGAAACCTCCAAAACCATTTGCGACATCTGATACTTTTCCTTTCAAGTATTCACCTCCCCAGTTACCATTTTTACTATCAATAGTGACATAAATGGTAACACCAGCTGAAGATGCCATTGATAAACAAGGATTCCAAGTTCCATCATCCAAAATGACGTCATCAATAATCATTGATATTTTCATTGTAGCAGCAGCGTCAGCCATGTCCCACCAATGATTGTCCTTACACGTGGCGGCACGGACATTGATAAGTGGGGTTTGACGAACGGGAACGACGATTGCAGCTTGTTCACATGTATAACCGTCACCTTCATATCCAGCTGGACAAATACAATCATTGACATCACCGATTGTGTTGCAACTTGCTTTGCTGTCGCATAATTGACAGATATCTTGTGAGCAAGTGTTACCATCACCATCCCACCCATCAATACATTCACATATGTAACTACCATCAGTATTGGTACATGTGGCCATTTCATTACATGTATTTGTCTCGGTAGACGCACATTCGTCAGCATCATCACATGTATTTATACCATCACCCGTGTATCCATTTTTACACTTACAACTGAAACCAGGTACTAAATCAGTGCAATCACCATTTATGTGACATGTACTTGAACCAATAACCTCACACTCGTTGATATTTGTGCATCCGGTGCCTCCATTGGATACTGTGTGGCCATCACCAGTGAATCCAGCCTTACATTGACATGTAAAACTACCAGCGATATTAGCACATTCAGCATTGGGATCACAATCCGCGGCGACCCTAGACATATCTTCAGTACATTCATTAATATCAACGCAACCATTGACTGTTGCGCTACCATCACCCTTGAAACCAGGATTACATGTACAAGTAAAGCCAGGTTCTTTATTCACGCACGTTGCCAACGAGTGGCAGACCGGATTAGTACCGTTGCATTCGTCCATGTCTTGACATTCAGTAGTATCACCATTGATCACTGCAATAAATCCGGTTTTACATGTGCAAGTGAATGAACCATCGGTATTCGTACAAATTGAATTTTCTTGACATGCAGTCGTATCCAAACATTCGTCTATTTCTGTACATCCACAAGATGACCCTGCTCGGAGGAATCGAAGTTCAGAGATTTGAAGATCAACAAACTTATCCCAATAGTTGGAAATTTTGGTTGCACCATTGCTATCCAGAGCGCGATCGGTGATGTAAAGCGATCGCGTATTTGCAAAAGCATGAACGTCATTCAAGAAACTGTCGCCTACGCTGAAAATCATTTGGGCTAATTTTGTATCCTTGACAGATCCTTGTGCAATAGCATCGGCTAGTTCATTTTGGAATGTTTGTGTCAACTGAGGTTCTGAGCTTGGGAAATTGGTAAGATCATCTCGGAAGACGACAACTCTATCAACTTTGTTCACAGTATTCATATTATAAACTTCTCCATATCCTTCAATAGAGATGAGAAGATTGGCAGTTCTAGCATAGTCAAAAATGTCATTCCAGGCGCTCGTTATAAAGCCCGAAGGACCTGGATTGGTGAAATGAACACCATTGATACTGCCATCAAAATTATCAACAAGAGATTGAATCCGATTTCTGACAACATCAACGGACCACGTTTCAACTGCGTTGACAGTGCCGTAAATATCGATACCGTTATTTCGAGCGTGGTTTATGCAGGGTAACCATGTTTTGTCTTGTAAATTCAGAATTACTGCAACATTTTTGGCACCTAATTCACTTATCTTGAACCAATAAGGATCATTGCATACACCAGTACGTGCACTTATTGAAGGAGTGTACTCTATCGGTACTACGATCTTGGCTGCGCTTACACATGACACACCTGTACCACTGTATCCATCAGGACACTGACATGCAGAAGAATTACATGTTGCACTATCATCACACAAAGTACAAATGTCGGCATCACAGTTGTTAACACCGTCGCCGAGGAAACCGACCAAGCAATCACATTCAAATGATCCTTCGGTATTAGTACACTCAGCCATCGTGTGACAATTATCTGTTCCGGCAATGCATTCATCGATGTCAACACACTCTTCACCGACTCTATCAAAACCAGCACCTTCGAATCCAGAACGACAATCACATTTGTATGAACCAACAGTGTTTAAACATGTGGCTTCAGTGTGACACTCATCTTTTCCAAGATTACATTCGTTTTCATCTAAACAGCCAGTACCACCAACGGTTCCACTGCCGGTCCATCCGTCATTACATGCACATATATGAGAACCTTGAAGATTGGTACAAGTTGCCTGGGCATGGCAAACAGCTTGATCATGGTTACATTCATTGACATCAGCGCATTCTTTACCTGTTATACTTGCGAAACCCTCGTGACAAGTGCACTCATAGCTACCCAAAGTGTCAGTACAGTCAGCATTACCATCACATTCGTTTGTACTCTCACATTCATTGATATTCATACAAACAAAATCGATTGTATTTGGGTTTTGAACGTATCCAGACTTGCATTTACATTCAAAACCAGCAGTGTTGTCATGACAGGTGGCTGTTTCAGGACACGTGTGTGCACCAGTAGCACATTCATCAATGGCATTGCAACCACATTCGGTTGCAGCACTCCGTCCAAAGCCCTCTTCTCTCAAAATATTACCGAGAACAATTACATAAGAATCAAAATAATCGGGTTGTTTCGTCACCTCAAATTCGTTATTGGTGACAAATACTTGGCCAACGTTGACACGCGCTGTAACCATTGTCAGCTCCATTGATGATACACTGTAGATAATTGCCGCAAGTTTTCTCTTATCAATAGATCCACTGTTTATAGCAGCTTCAATGTCAGCAATATCGGAAGCGGCTGCTGCGTTATTTTGGCAGTATACACCGGTTCCATATGAACCACAATTAGACTCAAAGCTACTGTAATTATCATTGAAAATAACCGTATTATCAGCCCTTTGAACAGTTTCGAGATTATATTTCTCGCCATATGCATTGACAGTCAGTTTAAGACCTGCAGCTTGGATACGGTCAAAGACACCATCGACTTTCGTGAAATAATTGGCCAAGAATCCTTCATCGCTTGGGTTTCTAATGTAAATACCGTTGATATGACCGGCGAAATCTGCTAGAATAGTATCAATTTTATTCTGATAGTAGTTATTTGGATCAGTAACTTTCCCACCACGATCATTTATTTTGGTAAACACATCAACTCCGGCGTCGAAAACGGCCTTCAAACAAGGTTTCCAAGTGCTGATATTATCAAAGTTTGGAACCACGATGCTCGTACCAGGACCCATTTGAGCAATAGCAAGCCAATATGGATCCTTACATACACGAGTAGTTCGTCCAACAATTGGAATACGCAACATTGGAATAACTGCTTGAGCTTTTGACGTTGCGTGGGCGCATGCAACACCATTACCGGAATGACTCATTGGACATTCACAAATTTGTTGACTGTCATCACATGATGCAAGAGGGTCACATGTCGAGCAAACATTTTTGGAGCAGTTCTTTCCGTCACCAAGCCATCCAGAATTACATTCACAAGTGAAAGATCCAATGGTGTCGGTACATGAAGCATTTATATCACAGTCATGTTCGTTAAGAGCACATTCATCTTTATTTGTACACATGGTACCGTCCGCTCCGATGAAACCTGGTTTACAGTTACAAATGAACGATCCAATGTTGTTGATACAATTGGCGTTGATGTGACAATTATTCTCACCAGTCAAACATTCATTTTTATCAAAACAGGAAGTTCCGTCGCCGTCATACCCAGGGCCACAATTACAGCTCCAAGAACCAGGTAAATTAGTACACATTGCGACATCGTGACAATCATGACCACCAGTATTACATTCATTGATATCATCACAAATTCTACCAGAGCCATCTTGACTTATATAACCAGTGTTACATTCACAATCATAAGAACCAACATTGTTCAGACATGTCGCTTGAAATGCACACTCATCCTTATTTGCATCACATTCATTGATATCAGAACAAACTTTTCCATCACCTGTCCAACCAGGGAGACATACACATTGATATGAACCATCGGTATCCTGGCAAAGACCATTATTGTGACAATCGTTAAGACTTGCATCGAGACATTCATTAATATTTTTACAAGAACCGTCAGATTTGTCCTGCGTAAATCCCTTGATACATGTACATGTAAATGATCCATCATTGTTATTGCAAATAGAATTGCTATCACAATTGTGATCAATGGTGCTAGTGGCATCACATTCATCAACATCGGCGCAGTTTATTCCATCACCTTGATATCCAAGTTGACAAACACAAGTATGACTACCATCCTGGTTGGTACATATGGCATTACCGTGACATGAACTACTGTCAGCGCATTCGTTGATGTCATTACAATCACCGATAATACCACTTCCTTGGAACCCAACATTACATTTGCATTCAAATCCACCAATTTTATTCGAACAGGTAGCGTTGATATCACAGTTGTGTTCGTTAGTGTCACACTCGTTCTTATCAATACATGCAAGAACACCATTATTGTCAATACCAACGAATCCAGAATTACATGAACATTGGAATCCATTTTCAAGATCATTACATGTGCTGTCAGAGGGGCAGTTATGGGAACCGGCAGTACATTCATTTATGACATTACAACCACATTGAAGAACAGATGATCTGGCAATTGATGATCCCAGAAGCAGATTGGTAAAAACGTCAAAGTATGATGATTCTATTGTCCAATCAGGTGAATTAGAAATAGTTCTATCTGTGATATAGACGATTCCGCTAATGGTTGATTTTGATTGATCAATAACAGCTTCTAAGTCAAGCTCTGTCGAAACTTCGGAAATGAAACTGACTATCTTGTTGCTATCAATAGCTCCTGAAGTGATTGCATTTTCAATACCACTCAATTGAGAAGAAGAAAGAACAGAGTTCTTACAATACGGGCCAATGTCATTTGTGCATTCAGCATTGAAGTCGGTTAAAGGACCGCTAAATGCAACGATGATATCCGCAGTCTTGACAATTTCAACGTCATATTTATATCCTGCACCTTCCAAAGCCAAATTATAACCATTATTATTGATAAGCTTGAAAACATCGCCATAGAATGTCGCCATCCAGCCTTGCCATCCTGGATTTCTGATGTAAATACCATTTATATATCCATCATAGTCTGCTTCTAGACTATCAATTTCACTTTGATAGTATGTATCAGCGGTAGAACTAACAGAGCCCTTACGGCCGTTAACGGTTGCATAGACATCAACATTGGCTTCACGGAGCATTTGAATGCAAGGTAGCCAAGATGGATCATGCCATCGAAGTATCACGGCCACACCAGCACCCCCAGTGGCAATACGTTTCCAATAATCGTCTTTACATAGGGATGATCTAACGTTTATTTGTGGAATTTGGTTAATTGGAACAACCATTTTGAGTTTTTCAATGCTACATGCGATACCAGTCCCACTTTGACCAGCGGGACAATTACAATTGACACTGTCACAAGTTGCAGCAGTGTCACATAATGAGCAAACATCTTGAATACACTCGATTCCATTGCCGAGCCAACCGGAATTACAAGTACAGGTAAAGCTACCAGCTGGTTCATTGGAGCAGTTTGCGTGGGCGTGACAATTGTGTTTTCCAACAGCGCATTCATTTATATCCGAACATTGACTTTGGAATCCACTTCCTTCGAAACCGTTTTTACAAGTACATTGATAGCTACCAGCATTATTTGTACAAATAGCTTGATCATCACAATCATCTTTGTTCTGTGTACATTCGTTTTCATCGTTACATGTAGTGTGACCGTCACCTACCCATCCGCTATTACATTGACATTCATACGAACCGTCATTATTTCGACAAAATGCATTGTCATGACAAGTGTTTCCATCTCCTTCATTGATACACTCGTTAGCATCTCTGCAATTGGTGCCGGGTACTCCAAAATCAACAGAGATATATCCAGTTTTACATTTACATACAAAACTGCCATCATTGTTAGTGCAAGAAGCTTCCATGTGACAATTATGCTCATTCAAAGAACATTCATTTTTATCTTCACAGTTAAGTCCGTCACCTTTGTAACCAGCATCACAGACGCAGCTGTGTGTGCCATCGAGATTGGTGCATGCTGCATTAGCATGACATGCATTTGGATCGGTGTCACACTCATTTATATCAAAACAGTTTCTTCCATTTGTGTTATTATCATGATAACCAGGATTGCATTTACACGTGTAACTACCATCCGTATCGGTACATACAGCATTGATATCACAGTTGTGAGGATTTTTATTCGATTTACATTCGTCGATATTGACACAGGTCAAGATCGCAGTACTCAAATCAGATTCATACCCTTCAGAACAGTTACACTCGAAGCCAGGTGTTCGATCAGTACAATCAGAGTTCACCGGACATGTATTTGATCCATTTGCACATTCGTCAATGCCTTTACATCCACAGTTTGTACTACGACCGAGACCTCGCCGAGTTTGACGTCGCATTTGATTATCTAATGCGATCACATACTCATCAAAATATGAGGGTTGGGAGCCTGTTCCATCTCGAAGATAAAAATCTGTAACGAAAACTTGACCAGCGATTGAAGCCTTGGCCATATTCATAGTTGACTCTAGCTTGTTCTTTAGTACATATGTTATGATCGCAGCGAATCTAGATTTTGGAATGGCTCCGGAATCGATTGCATCCGAAATGGCATAGATCTCGGCTTGAGTAAGCTTTTTACGGTTTTAAAATTTGTCACAAACTTTGGCTCCGATATCGACGAATAAAAAACCACTATAAGTAGTCTATAATGTAGGTCTAGAAATATTAAAACAAGACTTATTGTTGGTACAGAAGACTCCTGGACCTTGCGAGCCACAATTTGATTTGAATGCAGCGATATCATCCCTGAAAGTGACAATTAAGTCTACATTAGCAGCAACATTGACATTATAACGATTCTTGTATCCTTCAACACCCATCAAAAGACCCATTGATCGAACATTTTCAAAAACGGTATTGTACCAGGTAACTGTGTATAGGGTGTCTATGGTAAAACATCGTCCATTATTTATGGTAATTTTTATCTTGAGAAAATTAAAATTCTAATTCGGTCAAAATTTAAACAAATGGGCACCCTAACTGTATATCCTTTGGTTCCTGGATTTCTCACAAACAATCCATTGACCAATCCATTATAATCATTTATAAGATTTTCAGCTTCATTTTTGAAATACTCAACCATGTTATTTAATTTGCCTTTGATTGGTTTAAAAAATGTTCTCTGATTGGTTGGCTGATCCCGAAGGAGGATTTTAAACCTATTCTTTTCGACCATTGACAGTTCCATACACATTCACATTAGCATCGCGTAATAATTGAATGCATGGTAGCCAAGCGGGTTGATGCTCTTGAAGAATAACGCTTGTTCCTCTTCCCATAGCTGCTATTTTTTTCCAGTACGTATCTGTACATTCGGAAGTGCGCGTTCTTAAATGGTTTTTGAATTGGTCAATAAGATTTAATGATTTTTAAGAATTTTTCGGAATCAATTTGAAAATAACCTGATTTCTGGAATTCGGTTTAAAGGAATCGTTGCCTTGTTAATAACAGTTTGTTGCTGATTATTTTCACAAGCGATTCCACTACCAATTTGTCCGGCAGGACAATCGCAAACTTGATTATCACTATCACATGTTGCGGAGACATCACATGAAGGACAGATGTCGGTGGTACATACAATACCATTACCAACAAATCCAGCCTTACATTCACAGTCATAGGAACCATCATTGTTCTTACAGTCAGCATCGTCAGAACACGTGAATTTACCTGCATCACATTCATCGATGTCAACACATGTGTCTTGTCCTACACCGTCTGTCCAGCCCACCGGACAGTCACAATTGAATGATCCAACTGTATTGGTACATGTTGTGGCACTATCGCAGTTGTCAGTATTGGCATTGCATTCATTTATGTCAACACAAGAGAATATACCGTCGCCATCAAAACCTTCTTGACACGAACATTGGTAGGAACCGACCGTATTACTACATATGGCAAACTGGTTTGCCCTACAGTTGTGTCCATCACCTTCATTTTTACATTCGTCAACATCAAAGCAGTCAAAACCATTGCCATCAAAACCAGTATTACAGTTGCAATTAAATGAGCCATCAATATTAACACACGTGGCCTCACTATTACATGTGTGACTACCTAAAGAACATTCATCCTTATCTTCACAATTAAGACCATCGCCAGAGTAGCCAGTCTTACAAGCACAAAGATGACCACCAACGGTATTCGTACAGTCAGCATTGAGGTGACATTGATTTGAATTTGTGCATTCGTTCAAATCGACACAGTTTCTACCAGCTGCTGATTGGTCAATATCAGCGAATCCACTTTTACATTGACATGTAAAGCTACCAACATTGTTGAAACAATCAGCATTGACATTACAGTCGTGAGTACCTGCGGCACATTCGTTTATGTCCTGGCATACAAATGGATTGCTTGTAAGTAACTTGAAACCGGGTTTGCATTCACATGAAAAACCAGGATCGGTGTCAAAGCAATTTGAAGTGGATGGACAGTCGTGAGCATTAGTAGTACATTCGTTGACATCGGTACAACCACAGTCATCACTTCTTCCTGTTCCGAAGCCAGCTTCTTTCTTTAAGATGACTCCAAGAACGGAGAGAAATTCATCAAAATAATCAGACTCAGCAGTGAACCCCTCAGCGCCCATAGTGTATTCAGTGACAAATGCTTGACCGGCAACAGATGCTCGGGCTTGAACCATTGTCAATTCCATGACATTATGTTGCACTTTATGGCTTTCAAAAATGACCAATCAGATCGATGAGAAAGGAGTCTTTTTGAAAACCAACCTGAGTAAATTATAGCAGCAAAACGAAATTTTGAAATTTCTCCAGAATCCATGGCATCGTTTATTTCTGTAATCTCAGCATTTGTCAGCTGATTATTTTGACAAAATACGCCTACGCCTTCGATCCCACAATTTTTGTTGAGGTTGTCAACATTGTCACGGAAGGTAACGACGAGGTCAACTTCTTTGGATACGTTCAAAGTGAATCTATTGCCATAGCCTTCAATACCAACTTTCATTCCTTTGCTTTTAATATTGGTGAAAACATCTGAAAACCAGCTATTATAGGGTGTCGGTATAATAAGTCTTAAATAAAATATCGGCCGAGTAAACATGCCGACTTTTTTAATATGATAATTCGCAATTTTGGACACCCTAACTATAAGTAAATCCTTTCTTTCCAGGATTTTTGATATAAACTCCATTGACATGATTTTCAAATTCTGATATAATGTCATTCACTTGATTATTGAAATAATTAGTTGGATTATTCATAGTTGCTTTCTTTCCATTGACAGTTGCATACACATCCACACCAGCGTCGCGTACCATTTTAATACAAGGCAGCCAAGTATTTTCATATTGTGTCATTATAATGGACGTCCCACTTCCCATTTGAGCAATTTTTTGCCAATAAGGGTCTTGGCAAATTGCTGTTCGGGCGTGAATAAGTGGAATTTTATTGATTGGGATTGCAGCTTTACCAGTAGAGGTGCCAGATGGACCGCAACTGATTCCAGTTCCAGTGGCTCCACTGGGGCAGATACAACTCTTTCGGTCAGCAGAACATGTGGCAGCGTCATCACAGGTTGCACATAAGTCCTCTTCACAGGTTATTCCATTACCTTCGAAGCCCAAATTACAGGAACAAGTGAAACTACCCTCAGTGTCAGTGCATGTGGCATGGGGACTACAAAGACTTGTGTCAATGCATTCATTTATATTTGTACATACGGCACCACTTCCTTCCCAACCTAAATTGCAAGAACATGTGAAACCACCATCATTATTAGCGCAACTTGCATTGATATCGCAGTTATTTGATCCATCAGTACATTCGTTGATATCGGCACAGGCAATACCATTACCAGTGAATCCAGGTCTGCATGCACAAGAAAAGTCACCAACCAAATTTTGACAAATTGCCCATTCGTGACAGTTATTTCCACCTCCTTGGTTCAGACATTCGTTCCAATCTCGACAATCAGTTCCATCTCCTGTGAAATCATTGAATCCAGTGTTGCACTGGCAGTTGAATCCGCCATTATTATCAGTGCATGAAGCATTTATGTCACAATTATGTGTATTAGCAGTGCATTCGTTTATATTTGTACAGACTGTGCCACTCCCCGTCCAACCAGTGTTGCATTGGCAACTATGACCACCGCTTATATTGGTACAAGTGGCATTTTGATCGCATAAATCGGTATTGTCTTGACATTCATTAACATCGTTACATGTACTAACACCATCACCAGCAAAACCAGGATTACATGTGCATGTGAAACTACCAATTGTATCTGTACAAAAAGCATTGTCGTTACAATTGTGTTTGTTTGTGACACTGACACATTCATTTATATCATCACATCGAAGAAACGATAAACCACTAGCGGCTTCAAAACCAGATTTGCATAAACAGGCCCACCCGTTTTCATTATCAACGCAAAGAGAATTTGACGGACAATTATGCGTTCCTTATAGGGAATCATCGGCGATCTTATGACTCATAAGTTATGAGGTGAAATTTATACGCTCTAAGAGTCTGATCCCTTGACCTAATAAACATTCATTTTTCGATGTACAGCCACAGTCATCAGCAGCACGACGTTTACGATGACCTGCACGCTTGAGCACTACGGCGAGAATATCAATATAATTTGTGAAGTAATCTGGCTGAACCATTGACGGATGCCATTTGTTTGAAACCCAAACCTGACCCGAAAATGTTCGGGCTTCGACAATGGTTAATTCTTGTGGCGATTTTCAAATAAGCGGATTTGAAAACGAAAAACAAATAACGCTTTTCGGAGATTTATTTGAAAACGAACCTAAGCGGGTATCAAGAACGTACCAAATCATAGCGGAGAACATATCACGTGATATTTCGCCATTTTGCATAGCACTATACATTTCATCATACTCGGCTTCTGTCACGAGTGTATTTCTACAAAAGACGCCGATACCATGAATGCCACAATTTGAATTGAAATATTCAATATCATCTCTGAAGGTCACTACAAGGTCAACTTGTTTGACCAATGAGAGAGTGTATTTTGTGTTATAAACTTCGATACCAATTTTATAGCCGTATGATCGGATATGTGAAAAAACAGAACTGTACCAAGTATAGCCCATGAATCCGTTTGGTCCAGGGTTCCGAATATAGACACCAGAAATACTTGATCCGTAATCTCTATTCAGATTGTCCACAAGGGTATTAATGTAGCTTTCACCCCATCCCGATTTCTTAATGGTTTTCAACTAAGCACTCACTCTTTTGCTCCTTAGTGCGAATGAAAGTCAGAGTTTGAAAACCTGCCTTTGCGTTAATGGTTGCGTAAACTCCGATACCTGCATTTGAGAGAAAGTTGATTGCATTGATCATTCCACTTCCAGTTAACATTGCATCTTCTAGAACAACATTTGTTCCTTGTCCCATTCCGGCTATTTCGTTCCAATATGCATCCGTCACCACCCCGTTGGACATCTCAGGAATATTATTCAATGGAATAGCAGCTTTTTGTGTGATTTTAGAATTGCCATTACAGTCGAGGCCACTGCCTTCGTGTGTTCCAGGGCAGTTGCATATCTTTTTATCACTGCTACAAGTTGCAAGGGGGTCGCAA
Organism: Oikopleura longicauda; assembly: GCA_004367895.1. Classification (NCBI taxonomy): domain Eukaryota; kingdom Metazoa; phylum Chordata; class Appendicularia; order Copelata; family Oikopleuridae; genus Oikopleura; species Oikopleura longicauda. Next base: position 42,256 of record SCLD01151689.1, read on the forward strand.
AGGTTGCAAACATCGACGGCACAATTGAACCCATCACCGGAAAAGCCATCTTGATCATTACAGGCGCACATGTATGACCCAATTGTATCTGTGCACGTGGCATTATCATCGCAATCATCAGTTCCAGCTTCACATTCGTTGATATTGGAACATGTATTTATACCTTTACCACTGCCAGTGAAACCGTTATTACATTTACATTTGAATGAACCAACGGTATTAGTACAGGATGCATTACTATCACAGTCATCGGTGTTCAATAAACATTCGTCCTTGTCGTCGCAGTTGACACCGTCACCATTAAACCCAGTGTTGCATATGCACATAAATCCGCCCGATTGGTTAACGCATACTGCATTGAGAGAACAGTTATGCGAACCAAGTGAACATTCGTCGTCATCAACGCAGACACCATTGGCACCAGCTGTGAACCCACTATTGCATGTACACGTATGACCAGTCGCACCCATCGAACATGTTGCTTGGACATCACATCCGTGATTCCCTGATGCACACACGTCTGTTTGAATACATATTTCACCGTTTCCATTGAAATTGGCATGACATGTACATTGAAATGAACCTGAAATGTTTGAACAATCAGCATTAGCATCACAATTATGAGTCATTGAAGAGTCAGAGGTTGAACATTCGTCAATATCAGTACAACCACACGTGTTACGAGTCATACGATAACTTCCAGAACTTCCACCAGCTGGATTACCAGTAATCACTGCGAGCAAATCTGTCCAATAAGTTGGCTTCGAAGGTTTGAATGAAGCGATCATTGTCAGAATAAATTATTCAGAAAGAATATTTTTTTGTAAAATGACTTATATTCAAACCATGGGACCTGGGATGGTTTGTTTTCTCCTTGATCAGTGATAAAAAGTGTATTTGAACCATATCGAGCAGCAGTTTCTTGAATCCCGTCAAAATCGGAGAAACCAGCAGAATAAATAATAGATGCAATGCTATCAATGGGAATGGTACCCCGGTTGAGTTCAACAACTAGTTGTGTACCACGAATAATAATATCATTTTCATTGTGAACCGATGACGTCATCGAAATGGAACAATATGGACCGGGACCCATTGCATTGCAGTTGGTAGTGTACTTTTCGTAAACATCACGAAATAGGACTGTTAAATCAATTTGATAATCTTTGATAAAATTAACATCCCAATAAGCTTCTTGTGCATCAAAACTTTTTTTAGTTTTCAAAATAGATCACATGGATTCATGAAGCGCCAAAGAGAATTCTAATTTTGAAAACATGCCTTACTTTCATTCCAAGTCCCTTTGCTTCTGATATTGCCGCGTATGTTAAGTCATCTTTATATGTTACACCGTGATGGAATAAATGAACTCCGACTTTACCATTAAAATCATCATTAACGCCGTTTATTGTTTCAAGAACCCATTGTTCAACCCACGATCCAGCGACATAGAGATCAACCCACCAAAAGATATCGTGCCCATTATCGTGCAATAATTGAATGCATGGTAGCCATGACTTGTGTGAGTAACGAAGAATGACACTGGCAAGATCAAGATTAGCAATATCATTCCAATAGGGGTCAGTACAGACTGTGACAACCTCCCCGTTTGCATTGACCTGATTTTCCATTTTTGGCATCTTTCTGACTGGTATGACCATTCGATTAGTTTGAGAAGAAGCATTACAATCAATACCATCACCAGAGAAACCAGCATTACATTCGCATTGGCCTGTGACAGCGTTGCAGAATCCGTTTCCATCACATGATGTGGTGCAAGATCTTGTGGAACCACTAAATTCTCTTCCAACAGAAGGGATTGGTTTTGATGGATCGAAACAATGATACGAACCTTTTTTGGGATTTTAATAATTCTAATTGAGTTATCCAGTTTTACTTCCGACATGACAATATAATAATACCTTTCCTAAAGCATTGAGACATATTTCATCTTCATTACAGCTGGATCTACCCATCGTACATTCGTTAATATCCCAGCAGCCACAAGATGGCCAATTACCAACAACAGATTGTCCAAACTCTTCCCATTGGTCCATTTGAAGTGCAGAATTTTGAGATTTAGATGTAACAAACACCCTTCCAACATTTGATTGTGAAATTAATCGAAACACTTTTTCATAACTTTCAGCTTCGACGTTGTAAACAATAGCAATCAGCTGATTAGTGCTTATTGCTCCCTTTGCAATAGAATTGAGAAGACTGTTTTGAAGAGTTGGTTTGAGTCCTTTTTGAGAACAGAATGGGCCTTGAAAGGATGTTCATGATTTTAATGATAAATTAAGCGGCTTCGAAACTGGAGTATGCTAAGTTGATAAACAAAAACTTATTTTGAATACTCTAATCATAGACACCGACCTTCACCAAATCCATTTTGGCAGTCTGAAAACCAATCGTCAAATCTTGATCTGAAAATTACTCCGAAATCTAATTTTGGTAAAATATCTCCAACTGAGTCTATCATTGTGCCCTCAAGATATTCAACCTCCCATTCGGTTTGCCAAAGATCTGCACCTATCAGAAAATTGTTCGATATATTCTTTGTAGTACGTAAAATATTGTTAAAATAATCGACTTTGCCGAGATCAACAAACGATTCAAGAATGCGAATCTGAAGAAACGAAGGAAAGTCGTTTGTGGATCCCTGACTTCGCCAAAAATGGGTGTTAGAGCAGCGGGAGTACCATCAAAATAAACACCGTCGACATAGCCAGAATAACTCCTCATCACGAGCTGAAGATTTATTTGTACGACTTCAGATTTCTTGAAGCCGTTCCAAAGATCTTCCTTGTGAATAATTTTGGCTCCAGAATCTTTGAGCAGCTTCAAACATGGAACAGCTGTAACGTTGCTTGATTCATTTGTAATATCAAGATCGACGACGATCAATGTGTCTACTTCATCATCAACTATATCGGGTTTTAACTAAAGCTTTATTTATCTCACTTTGACGTTTTGGTAACGTTTTAATGTGATTTAATGAAACTCGCTCCTATGTAAGAGGCCTTGAGCCAATTTTCGTCTTCACAAACGAGCTCGGATGTGCTCCATGGTGCTTGAAGTGGAATAAATGCACTTGATTCGGGGCAACTTAACCCTGTTCCAGTCATTCCGATTGGGCAAGAGCATCTACCTTGATAATCACATTCGGCATCTTCATCACATTTAGCGCAGATGTCTTCGGAACATCCTGTACCGTCAGCTCGCCCATCACCGACATATTCCGGAGAACAAATACAACCATATGAGCCAATTGTATTAATACAGGCGGCATTGTCGTCACAGAGGTCACTATTGATCATACATTCGTCGATGTCTGCACAGCCACATTCCTCGTCTTGGTTCATATTCAAGAGCATAAAGTCCCAATACTTTGGTCCGACAGCACCGATGACGTCATCAGTGACATGAACAGGGGCAATCCCGTTGGCTTGGGCTGTTTTCAATACAGTTGCCATCGAATCAGCTGGAACGTTATATACAATTGCACCGAAGATTGAAGGATCAAGCTTTGAATAGTTTTTAGCCTATTCGTTCGATAAAAAAGAATCAATAGTCCAATGAAATTATCCGACCAATCGAAACTTTTTACCCATATAAATTATTATATAAATTATTATACGATCATTTGATCGAAATTCAAACGAAAACCAGCCTTTCCAACTTCAATTCTTTTCATTAGAACGTCATAAAATCCTTCTTTAGCAAAAGTTGCCCTGCAATAGGGTCCAATACCATATGGACCACAATTATTTGCCCATCTTGTATACGTTGAATCAAAAACAACAAGTAAATCAGCTCTTTCGGTAGACTTTCTCCCTGAAATTAATCTAAGTGTCCACTAAATCAAGGGTGTCCAATAAAACATTTCAGAAGCAGAACTATATTTTTCTCTGTTAAACACCCTAACTGAGATTCAAATGCAGATATTGCAACTTTATAATTTCGTCTTCTCATTGATTTAATCATTTGAAATGTATCCATCACACTTTTATCAGACAAATCTGATGGTGTATCGTCTAATCGTGGGTCAATATTGCTCACTGGCGCCATCAAGTGGTACAGATATCAATAAATGACCGTTCCTATATAAAATCCATTGATAACGTCTTTGTATTCTTTGTCAAGCTGATTTATTTTATCTTCGAGACCAAAAGCAAATCCAAACATGGCTTTAAATGATTCATAAAACTTTTAATTTTCGTGAGTCATGTTTTAAGACTCAGAAATCATGGCAAAGATAATGGTGAATTTCCAGTCAGAATCAAAGCCTGAAACGCGTAAATAAATTGTAACTTTTGCATCATACATCATCTTTAAGCATTCATAATACTCATTGACTAAATCATCAGCTTTACCGGATTAAAATCGTGCCCAATTTATGACCACCTATATTGGAGGCCATATAATATCGGCAATATTTCATATCTAGTGATCAGATTCTGGTTCAACATCAAAACGATTATTAACCCTTGACTTGATCAACGTCAACAAATGCGACGGTTCCTCTTCCTTGTTCAGCTGTTCTCTTCCAAAGCTGGTTGGAACATTTTCCTCTTCCGTCACGTGTTGGAACAGAATTCCAAAGCGGCATAAGTAACTGTGGTTTCAATTCTGTTTGTGATTTATAACATGTGAGAGGTTGGTCACCATAATAACCAGGTGAGCAGTAACAAGCACCATCAATACACTCACTCAATAGAGTTCACTACATTCCAGTCAAAAAGTTCAACGGCCCGGGAATTTTAAATAGTTTTAACTCGTCCCTGTTAGTTGAGCATGCGAGGCAATCCACTTGAGCTGCTGCAGCTTTTAAAGTTTCTTATAAATGATTATTACAAAAAAAGTTTTCAAAAAATTTAAAATCATGGTTTTCCATATAAAATGGTCACAATATCATGTGAATCATAAAATATCATACATGTATATAGTTGGTATTTTATAAGAACGGTCCTGTATTATCAAGCCCTTTTGCCCATGATGCCAATTCACTCCCTTCTCCATCTTAAATTATCTTTTAAAAATATCCCATAAATTTTTCACGAATAAATTTTGCATTTTTCTTCAAGAAAATGGTTCTCTATTCGGTCCTTCCGACTTACACTCAGATAAAAGCAGAAGAAAGAAATACCAAACCCCCATATTTGGTTTAATATAAAACCGGAGATTAGGAATAAAGAAGTCGGAGTCTCGGTGGGGTGGCCTGGTGGAGAAAAAATGGAGTTGGCGAAGAGCGGAGGTTTCATCAAGCCAGAAGGGATATTCCAAATTCAGCATAGTAATTAACGCTGAAAAGGTGGCCTCCCGAAGTTGCTATGGACTTGACATGTAACACCCCTAACTTAAATTTTATATCATAACCTGCTCATAAAGAGGAGAAAGGGGAGAACGACTCTCCGAATATACAAAATAGAGGGCGCCATTCAGATAATCATGATATATTTTTTAGTTATTCCTTTTACTTATATTAACACTCACTCAATTTGAACATTGGTTATATGAAATTAAATCTGTTGTTCTTCGAAGCACTCCACTTGAAACTTTCGAGTCGAAAGTATATCAAGAGATTTGGGAAGTCAAGTGGTAACTTGCGGTTAACTTGACTTTGATTTCCGAACTAATCGGAGTCGATGTCTTCCTGGTTAATTATTATTTGAACGGTTCGATGTCTGGAAAGAGTTTTCAGTTGTGATGCTTATGTCACCATGACAAATTAGCTCATCAATTACAAGCTTTGGTTTTTCGTTGAATTACTTACTAAATGAGTTAATAATTGTCTAGCATTCCGTCTGGTGTTAATTAAAACACATGCTGTACTATACAGCGCCCGTGTCCTAGAGTTTGTGGCACAAAGTTTGTGCCCTGACGTATAAACATCATAATGATTTCTGTGTCTCACTCATTTGTCGTCCGTTTTTCGACCACTAGGTGGTATAAGATTTGCTTGAACGAAACTTCGAGAATTAAAACGAATATTATGGAATTTTTCGTGACTTTGAACATGGAATGAATCATTATTCAATAGTCGGCAAGCAAACAATCGCGCTGAAGGTCAAAATTCATAAGGCGGAAAAGCGCAGTTTCATCATTCAAATAAAAAACCGGAAATTTTGCAAAATATGAAAATAGTATAAGCTAATTCTTCACCTTAGGTTGTTTTCAGGTTCAAGAGCTCGCTATGAGAACAACCGGAATTCAAATTTCCGGTTCATTTCCGGTATACAAAAAAACCGGTATACAAAAAAAGGATATCATTTACGTAAACAATCTGTTTAGTGCTTCTTGGCGGTTAAGAACTGATGAAATGTCGATATGTTATTTCAAATATGTCAGGATTTTCCGAAAGTTCTGGTCGTCAGGATTTTGTCTCAAATCTTCTTTTAAATTTGAAGTCAAAAATTGTTTAGCAAATTGGTATCTTGTAATGGATAAGTTACATTGATCTTGTGATGGATAAGTCACATTGATTTTGTTAATCTTTGACAATGTCGGCAATTTTTTTCTATCTTGAATCAAAGTATTTATATCATAGTATTCACAACATTCAAATGGAAGATTCAATTCGAGTATAAAATCACTTCGAAGCACCCATTTAGTACATTTCTCTGACTTGCAAAATGTATAACAATGTTTTTACATGCCGTATCAAGTTGTAAGGTTGTGATATCCGCAAAGTTGTGTAAGGTTGTGATATCCGCAATTGTTGTTGAAACTAATGTGACATTAAGTAACGACGCAGTTTTGGTCTGCATAAATGATGTAACATATGCTGTGGTCGAAGTTTCGGTCATTGTTGATACATTAACTGTGCTCAAAAACCCATCTGAGTTGGAGCCAATGTTGTTCCGTCTATTATTCCGGATTCGCATTCGAGACCAATTAAACTTGGGAGACTTCTTTCATAACTACATCGAATGAATATAATTGAAACGTGGGCAAGTGAGAATTCCGCTTGGAAATTTGTTAGAAATTGCTTTACCAAAACTAATTTAATTAAATCAGTTTTGAGTTTACTTTTTCAAAGTAAGTGGCTCCCCCCTTTGAATATTACTCCTATCATATTTGATATTCATCTTCCTTAAATTATCAAGACTTTCTGGTGATGTATAATTAGAGATTAACATTTGATCTGTGTCATTGCTGATGTCATTAAAAGAGGTGATACTGCTTGAGCTATTCGTCGCTGAAAATGGACAACACAAACGAACTTCGAAATCTTCACATTGTTTAGCTTCTTGCAATTTCTTCAAACATACAAACCTATGAATCATAAGCTATGATATATAATTTTTGAAGATCATTAACAGTCACATTACCAACCTTAGGGTTATAGTATTTTAATCGCAACCCTAACCGTAGGGTTATAATATTGAATGCGTAACCTTAACCCTAGCCGTAGGGTGATAGTATTTTAATCGTAACGCTAACCCTAACCGTCACCGTAGGGTTATAGTTTTTTAATGCGTAACCCTAACCGTAGGGTTAAAATATTTAATGCGTAACCCTAACCGTAGGGTTATAGTATTAAATTCGTAACCCTAACCTTAGGTATAAAGTTTTTTAATCGTAACCCTAACCATAGGGTTAAAGTATTAAATTCGTAACCCTAACCTTAGGTATGAAGTTTTTTAATCGTAACCCTAACCATAAGGTTATAGTATTTAAATCGTAATCCTAACCGTGGGGTTATAAAATTAAATGCGTAACCCTAACCGTAGGGTTATAAAATTTAATGCGTAACCCTAACCGTGGGGTTATAGTATTTAATTCGTAATCCTAACCGTAGGGTTATAAAATTAAATGCGTAAGCCTAACCGTAGGGTTATAAAATTTAATTCGTAACCCTAACCGTAGGGTTATAAAATTTAATTTGTAACCCTAACCGTAGGGTTATAGTATTTAAATCGTAACCCTAACCGTAGGGTTATAAAATTAAATGCGTAAGCCTAACCGTAGGGTTATAAAATTTAATTC
>SCLD01151802.1:0-21872 GCA_004367895.1 Oikopleura longicauda
GGGTCAGGGTGAAATTAGGTTTAGGGTGAAATGAGGGTTGGGCTGAAATTGGGGTTAGGGTAAATTAGGGTCAGGTTGACTCTAGGGTGAAGGTGACATTAGGGTTAAGTTGCAATTAGGGTTAGGGTGAAAATGGCTTCGTGCCGAAGTTTTTTTAGACTTGGTACCGAAGTTACTTGTGCCGAAAATCCATCGCCCCGAAAAATGAAGTACAGGTGGCACTATCACTGTGACATGCTAAAAAAGACGCTGACTTTGTTCTTGTATGAAAAATAAAAATAATCTTTTAATCATTTTCGAAATCCTTTTCTATTTGATGGATTCGGGGTGTCATCATACCTCACTTCTAATCTCACATTGAGACGTCTGTAATTTAAGATTATTATAAATTATGTTTTACGACTAATCTGTTTCCTAAAAATATTCAGTTTCATAAATTATATATGATAAATCCGTTATGATATACAAATTATATAATATAATATACGGATATCATATATCGTTATGGAGAATCACGGTCCGAGAAGGTAAAAAATACTTCACTCAATACGGTCACTTATGATGATTTGATATTTTCAGTATGCTGCGAACTGAAGTGGAGCGGTATGCTTGATGAAGTGCTTTTACATTTTTTCGTTTTATCACTCAAAATCATCAAACGAACGGTTGAAAAATTACTATTCGTAACTATCAACTACAAACAGAGCATTGTGTTAGCTGCATTAACAAGTTGTGTCACACGACAGCTCTATGACGTGTTACCCAAGAGATTTGTGGGACGGGACGAGTTGTCCTGGGACGACCATCACCCTAGTTCGTTCTCGGAACGAGGCAACGAACCCTGAATCAGGGTCCCTGATTCCTGCGAGAAAATGCAATAATTCTAATTCTGCTGATTGAACGTTGTTTGGCTTCTTTTTGCAGTTCACCTTAAAAAAATGCAAATTAAATTTTTAGAATTTCAATTCTGATGGTATACTTGTAGGGTATTAAGATGCTTAAAATTGAAGGGTCCGGACGTATAACCTCCACTTTAAGAGATGACGCGATTAAGTTTGACATGCTAGCTAACGTGATAAAGCTAACATTGAATAGCTAAACGACTTTCTCGCTCCTGAGAAGATGTTTATTTAATATTCATCGTTTCAAAAAAAATTCACCGGGCACTTTTGAGATAAAAAATACAAAAATTAAGTGACGTTTTTGTGTGAGGAATCATATTTGACGTTACTCTGAAAAAACGGGAATTAAGCTAGCGTCATTTCTGGGAGAATATAAAAAAACTGCAATTTCGTGAACTTGATAGCGTCGTCGAACCTTAATTACTTTGAATCAAAGTCTTTGATGGTAAAAATTCAAATGTTCCCACACGAAATAAATACAATTTTTTTTCTAAAATGAGCCCTGCTCAGGTCGTTTTTTGTTCGTTTTTCCCAAAAAAAGTGACCATTAAGATTGGCTGAGGATGGTTTCGTCGAACGGTTACAAAATTTTACATAAATATTTCATAAAAAAATCCATAAATATCCGACTAATTCATATATCGTAAAGTTCACGGCCTTACGCTTTGCTACGATCTGCCGTACTATCCTAAGTTAGGGTTATTAATCCTTCGTTATGGTTACATAACAAAATTATTTGAGCCGATCAAAATGCCGATTGTCGGACTGTCTTAGCATCTAAATTGCTTTTATGATGAGTCTTCATATTTGAATTGATTTCTTGATGACGTAACAGACCACGAAATCTGATTTCGTCATCAACCAAAAGTTATCGAGCTTGCATCGGAGTTATTTAAATAGAAACCACTTTCTGAAATATTCAAAATTCATTTTATTTACGAAAAAATGATTATAAGTTTTATTCTTATCAGCGTTTCGGCTCAATTACCAAAGCAATATATACTAGGGGGAGGTACGTTAATTTCACGGTCAATGTTAAGACAAGATGTCTCTGCGATGCACTGTTATCTGTCGCGTTCCGACCAGTTTGGTCACCGAACAATAGCTATTCGGACTGTTCGCTTTAAAAACATTTGGTGTTCGGAGTCCGAGCTTCGGACTGTTCGGTTTTCGAACTGTTCGCTCAAATTGAGCTGTCTGGACCATTCAGTTTTCGGCCTGTTCGCTCAAATTGGGCTGTCTTTACTGTTTAGTTTTCGGCCTGTTCGCTAAAAATGAACTGTTCGAATAGTTTTGTGTTCGGCGTGTTCGCTCAAAAGGATTTGTTCGGCCTATTCACTGTTCAGACGTTGTTCGGACTGTTCGTTGTTCGCGATGTGAGTCATTTTTTACTTTTGCTGTTTGAATAGCCCGAACAGTTGAATAGCGAACACCAACCCTGATTTGGGTGTAACTTTGGAATATCAATAACCGAAACATATTTCAGACCCTACAGGAGCTAAAACCACCGCAGAAAATCATTTGACCGATATCATTCAACAGAAAAAGGCCGAAGCAAAATTAATGAAATTATTTTCATTCAAACAAAATCATCAAAAAAGATCTTTTTCTCCTGAAACCACCTCTGGCGCCACTTCCGGCAATGATCAATCTGAAATCAAATACCAAAAACTTGAGCTGAATCAAAAAGAATCATTTCTCGAAAAAATCGAAACTTATGACTCATACGCGAATGAACCCACGCAAAAACCTTCCACACAGAAAACTCCCACGCAAAAAACTCCAATTGCATCACCATTAAAACTTCATACTTCCAGAAGATTTACTCCAAAAAGCCCTTCATATTTTATATTTATACTTATTGGTTTTATTTTGGGTATAATTAGTCTTTTAGTTATTCAATTTATTTTTCATACAGTTCAATTCAAATCTAGATCAGCTAGTTTTCGTTCTCGGTCATCACGGAAGTTCCAGAACGATTCGTCTCTGTTTAGTTCATCGCCCGAGATTGTCCGTAATATGCCCATCGACTGTGAATTATTTTTCTAGGGCATCACCTTCATTTATTTACTGATACAGCTTCTGCCTTTTTGTATTTTGAAACATAAAATTATTACTTCAACTTTTGAATTGGCTTTTTCGACAGAGAATTCCAAACTGATTACGGGGGGGGGAGGGGGTTATGATTTTTGTGCAAAGGAGGAGGTAACACGTGACGCTGATCTGTCTCAAAATTAATTTTAGTGCATCAGGGCATAAGTGCACTCAAAAATTTATTTTCCGTGAGTGAAAAAAGTTTGTTATTTGCAAGGTTCGAACTCAAAACTCCGGTAGTCAAATTTTATTTTCAGATTTTAAAATATGTTAGCAGTAAGTCCGCCATCCATATTTGCATGAAGTTGGTTTATAATTCTATTTTTTGGCCCTTGGATTTCTGATGATAATTGTAATATGCTTATATTTGGATCGAAACGGTCATTTTAAACTTGCCAGCTCCAACCGAATTTGAGCATTATTGAAATAAAATAGATTTTTTTGACCCTGGCTTTGGACGTCCATTTTACCTGGCTTAGACACAAGACCATCACAAAGACCTCCAAATTTTCCTGCCAATACTGAAATAAGGTTGAAATAGTCCCCGTGACGCACAGTCACGATACGAATTTCGGCCATGAACCGCTGAAACCGTTTTTTGTGATTTTAGTGATGTTATGAAAATACAAATTTCAAATTTTTGTTCAACGGAAATGTACCGAAAATGTATTCTTTGTGAAGTCTGAGATTTGGAAAACTTCGCGCAAAACTGTGATATCCCGGACATAAATCCCATTATAGGGGATATGAGTCATATGACGGAAAAAATTTCCGAGAATCATCTTAAACTTCAATTTGCAAAAAAAAAAGATCACGGTTGAGCTGCTCACCTCTATTGCCACATAAGCTGGTTGGAGCTGCGATAATAACATTCAAAAGAAAAACTGGAATTTTCATTGTTGAAATTGAAATAAATATTGTTTGATGTCTCGATTATTGAGTCTCCGCTTTTAAACTTTTTCTTAATCGTCTTATATTAAAAATTTATGATATTTTGACCTGATTCATCCATTTATAGGCCAAACTAGACTCAGAGTCAACAAAATTCTAATATTATCCTTTCTTCATCTATCGAGGATCCCTTGTTCCCCTTGATTTCCGGTCATGCTTAACATTTGCTCACTTGAAGTAAAATCGTACATATAATATTAATATACAGTGCATTATACACGTATTGAACATGTTGAAAACTGAACGACAAATAATCAGGTCGGCAGTTTAATCCAATAATTTTTATTGGTCATCTAAGCCAAAAAAGGGGACTAGGTGAAACCGTACTCAGAATTGCAGAAGGGACTAGGTGGAACCGTACTCTAATATGGTTTTTCTATTCTCACGCCTTCGCTGATTTACCTATAACCATGATATGCATACCAAAATTATCACGTTTCCCCATTAAAGTCTGGAGTACAGTTTCACCTAGTTCACCTAATTCCACAGTTCACCATGGGATTCCCTGGCATGACTTGTGTCATTTCGACAGGTTAAGTGACTTTTTGGAATATACTGTATATTATATACAGCAAAAATTGATAATTTAATAATTATTTTTAATGATATTTATTTGGTATTTTCCCGTGATTTAAATCATCTCAGAATCGTTTAGAAAAAATCAGTTAGAATAAATCGTTTAGATGGATTCATTCCAAAAGATTTTGAATTTTTGACATTTTTCTGTGCTTTTAATGAGATCAAAATCATGATCATATCCTGATGAACAGCAGTTGCTGATTATAAAAATTCTATTGTACTTCAAAACAAAAATCATTTGTTCCCGACCTTTATTCATTCGTCTCAGAAGGTGACATTGCAGGCCTTTACATCGTCTAAAATTCATCATTGCATGAGAGCCATTTGTTGGGTAAACCTGAAATATATTTTAGAATCTCATTTTTGTTTTAAACCGCAGGAGAGTTTATCGAGAAAGGGAACTTGAAGCCGGGAACGCTCCCAGGAACCCGAAAGCAATTTTTTTAAAAAATGGAACGAGCGGGAATCGAAAGTTTCAAACTCCGCGGGAACGCTCCATTATGAATCATAATTTATGATCCACTTTATATGGTGAATTCCATATGATTTTGAGTGCAGTTCCATCCTGTCCCCACTGAAAAGAATACAAGCTGTAAGCTATACCATGGTTGCAATGAAGATCAAAGTAAATAATGGAACGTTCATTTTCAAATTGTCTTATATCGAGAGTGGTACAATATTCACCAATTTGGTCGTTTATATGCCAATGTATTCTCGAGCGGAAGAATATTCCATTATCAGTGATGATTAAATTAATTATTTACATAAATCATACACAATAAGATGACTGTCATGATTCATCAAACATGAGTACCAGGTTTGCATTCGTTGCAAGATTTTGGCGATTTTTTGCTGGTTGTCATGATTTTAAGTGATCGACGTCGCTCTGAATAAGAGCCTCTGATGATCAAATATAACATCGTGATATTGAAAATCATTTCGTGACGAGTAACTGTTTGTGACAAATCCTCACTTCGTCACGAAATGAAACCTTATGTTCATGACAGATGTCATATATTGGATAAATTGATATAAATAGAAATTCGTTTAATAGAATTTTTACTGTAACATTTTATAGTATGACATTTAATTGATTGCCGGGCCTTATGTAATCTATGAATTTTTTTCTAACTCACTGAATACACTTTCATATAAGTAAAGGTCATCATTGTGCAAAATTTCCGGTCTTATGTTTGACGTGATATATGGAATCATAAGATAAAGCAGAAATTCAAGATTCAAAGGCCTGTTACATCTTGAGTTATTGCATTACTTGCTATTCACATCAAACCCGATTCAACATACCTGAAAGCAAATCATCTGTTTTAAATTATTAAATTTGAATTCTCTAGGATATTCTTTTTATCTAGTCGCCCTTGGAGGAAGTGAGCAAAATTATTCAAAAAAATTATTCAAAGAAAAATATTTTCTCAGTTTATATTTTTTTCTGCATTCGGGTCATAAAATCTTTGAAACGTAATCTGAACTCCATTTATCAAAAGAAACCAGCTCTATTTCCAGTAAATCAAAGTATATTTTAATATCGAATAAATATTATAACGAAAAAAAGTTTCAACTGCTCGATTTATAAGTTGTAAGCTTCGATGCTTTCATCTTGTATAATCGTATGTTTCATACGAGTCTCGCACAACGGGATATGCGGTGTAGAGATATCATATTTCTCACGCGGACTTTAGACTAGTCTTAATTCTACCTGTCAATCCACATTTGGGTATTTTTGATTGTCCAGCTCAAATTTCCTTCCATGGTTCACATAAATATGTGGTCGGATGGATCATCTGACTCAGATGATATGAGGACGGGCGCCTTCGTTCGTCGAGAGTCACGACTCGAGACCAAACTGGCTCATGTCACATGAGTCATGTGAAATTTTGATAATAAAGAGAACTCGATATACATTCATAGGTTGAATTTTAGGATTTTTGAACACAGTGAATGAAACTTGAATCCGAAAAACTCAGATTTTAGAGCTTCAAAAATCATTTCCAATGATGCCAAACTCGAACCAATTTCCTGAGAACTGAAACACGAAATTCCACTTTTAGCATTGGCGTGGGCGTTTGAGTGGGAGGACGTGCTAGAAAAATCCGCAACTTTTAATGCCTATGACATTCCCGCGACTGGCAGCGGAAACAAAATTTTATATTAAAAACCGCCGAAAATTCGATTTTACGGACGTTGAATTTGCGTGGGTTGAGCACAAATCAAAGCCTTTGGGTTTTATCAGCTCAACTTGTTTGAAATGTCATTCTATTCATTTTCGTAAATCTTGGGAGTGATTCGCCTACCCATATGAGCGCCACCCACGCATTTCTAATAAATTTTTAAAAATTTCAATTTCAAATTCCCAGGAAATCGGACAAAAAGTTTTATAATCCCGGCAGCATGATTCGGCAGCATGATTCACTGAATCAAATACAATTTTTTGAAATAAAAAAATCTCCCGATGAAAAAAGATATTTCGATTTTTAATCTCGGATTTCAACCTATTCATGCAAAATGTTTTGATTGAGACGGTGTATGCAACGAATGAAATGCCTGGGTTGGGGAGATTCCGTGAAAGAGTAGAAATATTTTTTATCAGGGAGATATCATAATGTCAGGGAGAATCAATAATGATTCATTGCCGGAAACGGACAATAACACCTGGATAAGACGGCTATTTGTGTACAAAACATTATTTCATACATACCTTGGTAATCATTTCCGTGACTGTAACAGTGTAGCTGCATAACTAGTCCAATTGAATACGAAATCTGAACGCATATTAAATACTTATATAACAATTTGACGCAAATTTAAATTACCTCCAGGAAAATGCTTTCAGAAACTAATGGCTTTCTAATAAAATGTATAATGAAAGCACCGAAGCTTTCGACTCGAAATTTCGACTCGAAAGAATAGATCAAAGTTTGATCAAACGGATCAAAAGAGTTGATCTGAGACGGTCTGACCAACATACTGAGTATTTTAAAAGCTTTTTGAGTTACATTTATTCCGGGTTAATGAACCGAAATAAGACCGTGAATATACAGCACATGATGATTTATCAGTAAAATTCTTTGATATAATATAATTCGGTTAATTTGCTTTAAAATTCGCGACAATACCTGCATTTTAATTGCATACATCTATGTCGAAGTCGTATGAGTTAATTATATCATATTATACCATATTATAAAATCTATTATTATATGATATGCGGAAAACATATTTCTCTCCACGAGTTGACTGTAAACCATTTCGGGCAAAACCACGAGTCAAATCGAATATCAAATTAAGCTGCAAACCACCATATCTCAGTTTTATTTGTGCTTAAGAGTTTTCTCACACTTTCATGTGGTCAAGTGTTTTTTTTCTTTTTATATCACATATTACCACCTTACGAACTTTCGTACCCTCCGTACTCCGATATCCTCCTGGTCCGCGCTGGTAAAAATGACCGTATTGCGTGCTTCAATCCGTCTTCCCGAGAATACCGTACTCTTCGTGTTTCATGTTAGTGAAAATGGTCGTACCCACCGTTGGGCCTGGAGTACCGTACATAATCAAAAAAGGTGTTAAAGTAAACAAACTTCAAGGTCACTTCACACCTGTCAAGGTCAAAAAATCAGAGTCAACAAACAACAATGTTTCTTTTAACAATCAGACTTTGACAGGTGTGAAGTGACCTTGAAGTTTGTTTACCAAAATTATGAATGTACTAAACAAACAAAAAGTTTCAGATTTATTAAACAAACAAAAAATTATGAATATGGCAAAGTAAACAAACAACACATGAGTCAAATGAATCATCAGGGAAAAATACCAAGCTAAAAACCCCCTCTGTAGTATTGATGACGACAGATTCCTTTTCAGCTGGTCTTTTTCGGCTGGTTCGGTCGTAAACCTCGGTCGTAAACGTTTTTGAAGTGAATTTTCATTTTCTGTACTAGAATTGAAAGTGTCGGAAAACCGGTATCGTTTTGAGAATTAATTTCTTTCTCTTTATTGGACATTTAAGGTTTTTTAATTTTTGAATTTGAGTATTGAGGTTTATTTTTGATAAAATGAATCGATCCAACTCTATCTTATCAGATTTAACCTGATTGGTTGATAAAGTCTGATTTTTTTCGAATTTATTTTCAATTCATATTAAAGAAAGAACTTTAGTCATCGCCATCACCACCTATTCCGAATGGAAAAATATAAAATCGACCAAAATCAAAAGTAACCTCCCGGTTAACATTTACCGGCTGGTTTGTTTATTTTGATTCTCTGGTCATATTTATTTCCATTACTACTCCTTCGTACCCTACTACGCACGCAGAGTACGGTGCAAGAAAACCCTTTCTCGTACGAGCATCCCAGATCACATTCAATTATGGTATCAAAAAGTTACCACCCTCGTTTGAATCTTCTGACAGCAGATTCTGATAATGCAAATTCACAATTATTTTTATCCTATGTATCATAGACATTCCACGATAGAGTGCTTCATATTAAAAATCATATGATATATCAAGCACGATATATATCTTGAATAAGTTATCGGGTTAATTGTTCAGATATTGTATCAGTTTTAAGATGGAAAAAAGTACTAACGGATCATTTTTTTCCTTCATTCAATTTTTTGTAATTTTAAGCGGAGGACCGTTTGACCAATTGTATGAAAATTAAAATAGCGTTATCAAAATAAACGTCAAATCATTCGAGTATGTTATCATATATCGGTCAATATTAAATCTCGTTTATTGACCGATATGCTGATATTATCAGTGATATATGAAATGTTGAGAATACTGATTTACATTTGTGGCTTTGATATGTAAATTTTTCTAACGGCCGATATATTGAAACGTTAGTCGATATAGATATATACGAGAAACTACTTCACATCAACGGAATTAACAGAAAGACTACTAACCTAGAATGTTAAGCCTTCTTGGCACTTTGTTACCAAATTCTTAGTTATTTTGATTCGAAGTAAGGTCACAATCAAGACCGGGTGTGCCATTCTAATGTCTAACCCCCTATATCGTTTTGTGAAAATCTAAATGCATCGCATTAACTGTTTATCACATGTGATGTTTTATGATAGCACGATCGAAAATAGTGGTGACGATTGAGTGACCAACGTTCGTATAATTCTACATGTAAAGTGGGTCACATTTGTGTTTGACCCGCTTGAATGTGTTTGTTTGTCTTTGTTGCCAACAGGCTGTTGGGCATTGTCTAAACGCCTTGCAAAAAGTCCTCCATGATGTCGCTCAAAGAAACATTTTGCTTTTGTGATTTTTGTGAATATTGCGATATTTGTGCGCTTTGGCTCCTTTCGAAAAAAATATAAAAAGCCCATTTTATCTTAAATCACATCAGGTTCTACCAAACCAGCTCCAACAAGTTTCAAGCAGTTCCAAGCAATTCCAAGCAGTTCCAATCAGTTTCAAGCATTTTCAAGCGACCACAAGCAGCTACAATGAAACTTTCAGCAGTTATTTTTGCCCTTTCGAGTTGTGAAATTCTCAGTGTTCCAGGAAGTAACGGACTTTTAAAACACGATGGCATATCATATCTTCAAATGCTCACTGGCAACGCTTTTTTAAAGGCTGAAACTGAAACAGATTGCAGTGATATGTGTAGTGGCCTCACTGGGAGGCACATGATGGAGTGCAATAGTTGGATTCATGACTCATGGACACTAGAATGTCACCTGTTTAAAAATGCAAATCCTGATTTTGATGAAATTCCCGAAGATTACACAAATTCCCAAAAACTGATAAAGAAGCTACAATCACAAGGTCACTCCAATTTTCCCACGTATCGATTCATATTTGGTGGTGGTGTTAGGGGTGAAACATTTGCAATAAGAAATCTCCGATTTGGTCGACTCACCAGACACAGACAATATCAATCAGCGAAATTTCTAACTGGAGAATTACCAAAATGGGAAATGGATATTTATTCAACCCTTGTCCCAGCACTTTTTATTGCACCTTTCCGTGTTCCCGTGACGAGTGGCGAAACTTTTGAGTCTGTTGCCATCTGGTGGATTTCTGAACCTGAATGTTCGAGAATGTGCGATTTAACAGCTGGATGCAAAGCATGGAACTATGTCAAGAACATGTCTGGAGAGGGTTCCACTTTCAAAAATTTTGAAGGGTGCTTCCTCCACGAAAAAACGGCCATGGCAACAACTAAAAATTGTTATTCTGGATTCAGATGCACTTTTGGATTCAATTTTGGCACATTTTAAATGACTCATTCAAAATGAGTCATTTTCCGATTTTACTGTAAATATGTTTTTCAGAATAACATAGAAATAAAAAACAAAACAATCATAAGGTTCGATCCCGTGAGTTTTTCGTTTCAGCCTTTGCGTGGGCGTTTTCGTAGGTTCAATTTTTTTTCGTATTAAACCTTCAAGACATTTCTGGGCCAGGGTCTACCAAAAACCGAACAGTTACTGTTCGCTGTTCGACCAAACATGCTGTTCGAACTATTCGGTCCGAAGCAGGCCTCCACGGACGGAGTTCGTCCATCGGTCCGGCCGTCCGAATAGCATCTATGAAACAATTCCAGCGTCCGCGTCCGCATCCGTCCACCTTCTAAAAAATACTGGCGTCCGGGTCCGTCCGCGTCCATGAAGTAGACATTACAATTCGTCCGCCGTCCAATTTCCGTCCACGTGAAAAAACTGTCTGGAGGCCTGGTCCGAAGAACAAACAGCAAAATTTTCAAATACTGAAAACACCGAACAACGAACAGTCCAAACAGTTCATGTTGAGCGAACAGATCGAACACCGAAAAGTCTTAATTGTTCTCAGTAGACGAACAGTCGGAACACCGAAAAGTCCAAAAAGTTTATTTTGAGCGAACAGTCCGAACACCGAACAGTCCGAAAAATTCATTTTGAGCGAACAGTCCGAATATCGTTTCTTCAAGCATTCTCATGCTTGAATCGCCAATTTTTGACTTAATGATCGAATTTCTTGAAGTAGATAATGGTATCTGAGATAATTGAATTGGAGAATCTTCCAAATTTCACTGGTGAAAAATTGATATGGTATCAGTCAAAATCCCATCGGATTCACCGAGTCGTTAAGGAATTAGCAAAAATTCTCATGTTATGGTCAGACGTTCACAGACGTTCGCAGGCGAATGACACAGCTTAAACTGAGACATGATACTGCTGGTAAAAATGTCTGGACCCATTCTAAAATTCGTACCACCGAAATATATATATATATATCATTCGTATATATTATTTATATTTAGTCTTTTTGTTTTGCTGACACTGATTTTTTAATCTATTTAACGGTTCATTAACCTTGTGAGTCCAAGTCTCATAAAGGATTCGATAAAAACCAGTTCGAGAAAATGAGATTTTGTTTTATAGAACCGGGGTCAAATTGAAATCTCACGCGGAATATTCTGAATAACGAGTCCGTGTGAGAGGACTGTCTTAGTCCGACTGGAGATTGACCAGGTCAACTTGACCCATGATTATTATTGTATTGTCAGTTGACTTTTTGTCAGGTGTGGAATAATTTTGAGGATAGTACTCAAGGTTGGTAATTAAAGTCAGGTAGAAAGTAGACGGGCCTTTAACTGGATGGTCGCGCGAAAGTGGACGGTCACCAGAAAATAGACCAAAGGGTTGCAGAGTCAAACTGGACGAAAGAGAAGGTCTCTTGTGCCAGTTTCCGCGAGTTTTCGCAGACCGTCCATTTTGATATGTGACCGTCAACTTTTAGCTGTTCATACCGTTCCCTTGAACCCGCATGGACCGTCCACTTTCATTTATAGACATTAATTTTAGACTTATTCCGGTTTTTTTTACGGTGTCCACGGGAAGGTTGAAAACGGTCTTTTCAGCTTCGAATTCAATTGACCAACAAGACTCATATGATTTGTCGAATATGTTTCAAAGGGCTGCTCGGTTTCGGTCACCAGGATAATGTTTCGATTATAATTTCTGCTTACTCTGGATTGGCCTTGTGCTTTCACAGCTTCAACTATGTTTAGATGCATATGATTTTTATCAATAATTCTAATATTTTCAAAGCTTCCTCAAACAAAAAGTATTCAAAATTTTGGTTGCTGAATATGTTCAAACTACGACCCAAACAAGCTGTAACATTACTCAGGCAATCAAATAAGAAACTAAAATCTTGAAAAATAAATGTGTTCTGAGTACCTTAGCGACAAAATGGTGAAAAAGCGAAAAAGACGACAAGACTGTTAAATATTATTTTATTTAGTATCCAAGTTTTTCTCTCAAAGAGTCAGTATAAATCCATTCCATTATTCTTGCAGGTGACAGTAAATGACAGTAGTGATAACATGCTGGATCTGGAACACCTGGAATCTCCGGAATATCAGCCGATGTCTTGAGCGATCGAGCTTGTACTAAAACTTTTTCTTTTAAAAAATTCACATCTGTTTTCGACCGAAAGTGAAAATTTTGACCGGAAGTAAACCTCAGGCCAGTAACCTCGGGCCAAATCTTTGAACTTTGCCTGTCTGGTCTCCATTCATGATCGGTTCATATTTGAGACCGAAATTAAGCCAACTTGGGCCAGCGATGACCACTTTGTCTTCTTCCATCTCATATGGAATTCCATGGGCATCATAGCGATCCAAAATTGACGTACCAGCTAAAGATAATTAAAATGACTTTAACAGGGTTCAAAAATAATTTTTACTTTTCGAAAAATATTTATGTGTTGATTTGTTGAAATTGAAATCAACAAAAATCAACAATCGATTTTCAAAATGGATCAAAGAAATCAATTAATCAAATTAAACGACCAGTCGGTTTTAAAATCGGATTCGAGAGTTACCTAAGGCTTGGAGAGCATTATCGAGGGCAATTTGATTAATCTCTTGGCAAAATGGCGCGTCATCCAAACTGTAGGGTGCTTCGGGGTCAAAACCGCTCGCGCGATATGTGCACTGTCTAAAAATTTGTATATTTTTGAGAATACCCTTTAAATGAATGTTTTGAACTGCTGAAACTGCAAGATAATAGCTCGGCTACCATCGTTCATTCTTGATAAACTCACCGTGAATAAATTTTCGTGTGAAGGGTTTCAGCAGACGAATAGGTTTCATTTTGATTCCAAAACGTTTGAGTGAAAATAGTATTG
The DNA here is from genome assembly GCA_004367895.1 of Oikopleura longicauda. Taxonomy (NCBI): domain Eukaryota; kingdom Metazoa; phylum Chordata; class Appendicularia; order Copelata; family Oikopleuridae; genus Oikopleura; species Oikopleura longicauda. The sequence continues at coordinate 13,679 of SCLD01151802.1, forward strand.
TAAAGTTTCTTGTCGTTGATTCCATCTTTGTAAATGAATGGTAAATGATGCAAGCAAGCTGGACACTTGTCTGAAGGTCGCGAACTGTTACCGGTTTTCAATGATATTGGTCACGTGATCTGACTCATAATCTATGGCTCCTATCAAATGGCTAATATGACATGGCACATATGATATGTGACATATCATATGGGTCAATAAGGGCCAATAAAGGGCCAATAAGGGTTAATTTTATTTTGAAAACAATCCTGAGTGCAGCATACCATCCGTCAACAAAATATTCATATCCAGCTTCAACTAATTCTGATTCTTCTTTTGGATAAAATCCCGAGACGTATTCCTTAGTGAGGATTGCGAAAGTTAATTTTTTTCTGAGTAATGGACCATCCAGACTAATCCCGAAACTTCGTAAAAAGTCCGAAGTCCAGTGATGAACAACCTAGTCATAGTTTAATATTAGGCTTTATAATCCTTTCCTGAGCAAAGATTCCCCAAGGAGAAGCTCGACTTTCACAAAGACCTCTATCTCCACGCCAGACAGTTGGACAGACATCTTAGAATGGTTCTGAAATTAGTGTTCAGCTTAACAAAGCTCGGCCAATCAGAGCTTGAGATGAGAGAATCAGAATCTGATATCAGATTGAGAACCTGCCTGGGTCCCATTCTGGTCCGATTGCAGTTTTGCCTCCATAATAGAAACTGTTTTCTAAAACGAATCCGAATTCGGTGATAGTGTCCTAAACCGCCATTTACAACAAAAAAATCTGGGTGAATCAATCCTTATTTAAAATCCTGGAAAACTCATGAGATTTTGTGAGGTTCACCTTTGACAAAAATCCATAAAGTGTGCGGCGAATTCAGTAACAGAGGTGATAGCACCTTCTTTGCTGATTTCAGCTTTCAAATCATTTTCAAGAATCCACGTTGGAGTACCATCAGCGGTATCATATGTAAACGAATTATGGTTCATGCCTTTCGTCCGCTAACCACTGATTTCGGAGCGAATTAAATCGGACCAGAACTGACCGGATCGGGCCAATCGGACCAGATCGGATCGAACCAGAACTTATTAGTGAGCGAGGCCTTCAACAATACCAACGTAGTTATCAGTATGGTATAATTCTTCTCCAAGTCTCGAGATTCGTTCGACACCATCAAGAGTACCCATTAAAGATGCGGATTTCATTGAAAACTTTGGAAGAGTTCACAATAGTTCTGATTGGTCGATTCTATCAGCGAATCAGAAACAAAAATCTATTTGAACACCATCCTGTCCAATATGATCAAGATAGTATTTTCTTGGTGTAGCAGTACTTTTTCAAATTTTCCCTCACGTCCCAATAAAAGTCAATTTCCCTCACGTCCCAATAAAAGTCAATTTTTTTCAAAAAACGTTCATGGTCAGTTGGTGGAAAAACTATCCTTAGCCAAAGAATTCCAGAATCGTATTTTGATACATCAGAATTTTCAACAAAATCATTGGCAGCTTCAGCACCATGAACAATTGCGAATCTGCTATTTCTTGACGGCAATTCATTTTCATTGGCAAATTCGCAAACTTCGATATCGAGCTGAAAGGGCCAAATATATTTTTTTCTAGGAAATTGGTTCGAAAGTTTTGAATTTCGGTCAAACATCGAAAGCTCACCTGGGCGAGCAAATCAGAATAAAATGATTCTTCAAGAATGTTGTCTCCACTTTGAAGGGGAAAAACTTCTACAACTGCCTCATTGCAACTCAAGTCAAATTCATAACCGGCGAAAACACCAGACAATCCTTTTTTAAATTCACTAACGGTTCCAGTCCCCTGGGACCTATATATAATATAAATTTCCCGAGAGTTTACTGTTGGTGAAAAGTTGACACAGATTTATTATATACTGAATATGATATACACTCCATATTACAAATTACATAAAAGTGAAAAACTCTTATGTTTTTGATTCCGTTCGAGATGAAAAACTTCACTGTGGAGTCCCGTACTTATAAAATTATGTTTCCTAACCCAATTCCCGGTGATGAAGTATTAAGAACTTATTCCTATGATACTCGCCAAGAGTTTCATTTTCTCTGTTTTAAATTTTGCAAAATAAAATTATTGAAATTATTACGCTAATTTCTCATGAATATAAGTTTTGGAGAGACGTCGAGTTCAAATAAAGTAAGACGCACCCTGGAATGATTTCGACGCGAAATTTTCGATTTCTTTTGGGATCGAAGTTATAGGGGTCGATACATTAGATTTCATCATTTGGTCTTTAAAGCGACTAGGTTGTACAACGACGTACCTGTCTCCGGAGGACTGGTGCAATCGGAAACAGGTACAAGGTACGACTAGATTTGACAAAGACGACTTAGGTTAGACACTCGAATTATATGTGAATCGTACGGGGTACGCGCGCGTACCGTACGTCGAGTTTCAGTTGTATAAAGTCTACTTCGGACAGCTCAAACTGGTCACGGCCAAGGACTTCTGGCACTGACGGTAATGTCTGGGCCAGTCCAAGACTCCTGAAAACGAATTTAGAATGAGCTTTTAAAGTCTAGAAAAAATCATTATTCAGTCAGAATTGTCATTCAATTATAGATAAGTTATAAATTCTATATACTTTAGTTCAGATAACTGTGATAAGACTATGTAAATAAAAGATAATTCAAATAGTTTAACAATATTTTTTTATCTCGTATTTTTAGTTATTTTAGTTCTGGTAAGTTTTGGTTCAAGGGTAAGTTTGAAAATCACTTGGTAGCCGCGTAAATACACATATTTACTTGATGACCAAGGATTACGAAAAAGGCCGAGCCAGGTAGAATGTAAGGCATCAAACAGAGTTCCTGGGACCAAAACGCAAATATCGAAAAAAAAATCGAATTTGGAGACATGTCCGCATGCATTTTCTCGTAACTCAGGCACCAGAGATATTTCTGGTGCGTTTTCTATCTTTTGATAACCATTTTCAACCTTTTTTAGTAAACCCGATCGAAGGTGACGCCATTAACTGTATATAATACCACTAAATATGATAAGTGTTACAATTAGAAACGTTTGGATTCCAAAGTTTGGACCAATGAGCAAGTCACAAATTGCGATTTTACAAATGTAAGATACCTTTCATTTTTGTTTTATCGCGTACTCAAAATTGTTCGCACCTGCAAAAAATCATATCAAAAAAGAAGGTTTCATTTATGACATAACAAAAATGAAGGCGAGTTGATAGGAGTTTACTATAGATACCTTCAAAGTGAAGACTTCACTTCATTTATATGAACCAAACAGAGTCATACCGTATGACTCATACGGTTGCATCCGTAAACACACGTGACTAATACATCGGCTTCTTTAGACATAGTTTGTCCTTTTGCGGAATCATAAGTTGTGTGTTAATGACCGGAAATTCAGGTTTCATCGAACAGCAATAGGTCAAGCTTTTAAAATTCAAGATTAAAAACAAAAAAAAAACTTTGAAGGGAAGTTTCTATTGTTTATAATGCTTCAATATGTGCATTCGCTACGTGTTTCAAAAATATGAACCGAAATTCCGGTTTTGGTCAACCTACGCAATTTCGAAAAACCCGTAGGTGACTTCTCATTGATGGCGCAATTTAAAGCTAGAATTCCACTGATTTCAAAAACGCTATTTTGGTATTTTACACAATGAAAATGATTTGTTGACCAAAAAATGTTCATTTCGATAAATAATTCTTGAATTCACTGAACTTACATTAGTATAAAGCGGAGAAAATCGAAAAGATTATGGTTTGATCTAAAAGGATAAGTAGTAACCACGACAAACCACGAAATGGTACTATTTTTAATGAAAATCGGGTGAGTCAAGGTCACTTTTCACTAGTCTGCGGTGATCAGACTAAACTTGAGTATCATCGGCCTAGTCGAAATAAAAGCGAAAATATAAGCTGTCATATTTTTTCTTTGTATTGTCAAAATGGACTCAAAGTTGGCGTCTTCTAAGTTAGATATCATGTTTAAGAAAATCCGGCCTTTTGAAAACTCACCTAAAATTGAACAAAAACGGAATGGTCATGAAAAAAACCGAATCGAACTTCGATCATCAAAAATCATCTGAATTGACATAGATTCAAACCAGGTCACGTGACAAAAGATCTTTTCGGCCCAATTTTTACACTCAGTACTGAGTCAGTACCAAAAAATGCAAAGTCATTGTTTTCTGGGTATAAAATTACCGTGTTTTGGTACAAAGTTGCCGTTTTTGATTCAACGTTACCGTTTTGAAGTGAGCCGGTAACTTAATACCAAAAGGGTAAGTCGAAACGGTGAATCTTTTTGACGAAAAAATAGTTACATTTTCCAAAAAATAAGAATTTTTATCTGGATTAAAACCGGAAATGAAAACCGGTAATTTTCTAAAATGAACGCCTACTTTTCCCCTCAAAACGGTAACTTTTTGTTCACTGTAACTTTGAACCACAAAAAAACGGTGACGTCTTGAAGAGGTAAATTTCAGAAACGGTAACTCTGATCTTCTTGATAGACGAAAAGCGGTAACTTCGAAACCAAGGTGGCAGGCGGAAGCTTTCGACTTATTTTGCAATCAGTCAAACGATGTCAAAGAATTTTATATATAGAATTGTTAAAAAAGTGATTTCAGAAGGTTTGATTGGTGTGCGGAGAGGGAAGTTTTCCGGAAATTTTTCGGATCTTTCCTATTTCCGAAGGACTAGAACAAACAGTATAGAACTTATAAAACAATTATTAATTGGATATTTCAACCTTTTAACTCCCGGGTGCCAAATGTCGTTTCAAGCGACATTTTTAATTTGCATTGTACATAACCAAGAAATAAATAAATTCGTTGAAAATTTTTAATTGAAATTTTCAGGGAACAGAATTTATTTTTTAATTTTATTGTAACCCGGGTTGTCGCTCGAAGGTCTGGCAACCGGATGTTAAGGAATCGTAAAAAATCAAATTTTTCGAGTTTGACCACCAATTTTGTGCACCTCAGATTATCATTATATTATTTGGAGTCTCAGGAATCGACTGGTAAATCCTGTTTTTGAAAATTCGCATTTTTTACTGCTGAAAATTGCTTGCGAAAACCTGCGCATATAATATGCGGCATATTCTAATATAGATTTTGGGAAAAGCGGAAACCATAAATCGTTAGTGCCATAATAGTTTGGGAATTTATTTCAAAAACAATTTATTTTTTCTCACAGTAAGTATAATAACATACAGTAGAACAGCAATTATATTTGATAAAATTGTTATCGACCAAAATTCGTAAAACATCATCGAACTGATTCTCCACTTCACACCAAATATTGGCGTCGACTTTTGTATGCAACTGTCCATATTGGTTCTCATCAACGATGAAATTATACGATTCTTGTCCAGGCACTCCGTATGACCATTTGTAGTGTTTCAAGATACACTCTCTTGTTAACCCTGGTACTATATAAGGAGTTTTGCAAGATTCCGATTCAAGGGCATGAATCCGATTCAGGTCACCTTTTTTATGCTTCACCAAAATATTCATTATTTTGTTTGTATTTCTTTTAGCAAATTCTTTTTTGAAGGAACAAGACTGTACAATTTCGTAGTCTCTTTGGTATTTTTCATACACCTCGAGCCTCTTTTTGGCAATTTCCTCTTCGTCTCTTTCATGATATGGTTCGGCTGTTCTGATACATTCTGCAGAAACAATTTTTTTACTTTTTCCGGCGTCAAAATCATTGTAATGATGTTTGATTTTTCGCACAGTCGATTTTTAAGTTTCACGCCTTTGTGTTTATAATCATTTTTGCACATTATAATTGGTTTAATAAGGGATCATAACAAATTCGTCAAATCTTGCAAGTTTGACTCCCATTTTTGTCCCCGAGATTATTCTTAAGAGTCTCAGGAATCAACTGGTAAAACCCGTTTTTGAAAATTCGCATTTTTTACTGCTGTAAATCGCTTTCAAAAAATTTCACATTTTCTAATCTGGCTTCTAGGAAAAGCAGAAAGCAGAATATAAGACTTATTTTAAATGAGTTCTGAAATCAAGATATGAACAAAATTGTTTCAACACAATTTTAATCTGAAGAGACAACAAAGGGAGTCAAAGTTGAAAGATTTGACGAATTTTTTATGATCCCTTATTAAACCAATTATAATGTGCAAAATGGTTATAAACACAAAGACGTGAAAATTAAAAATCGACTGTGCAAAAAATCAAACAACATCAAAATGATTTTGACGCCGGAAGAAGTAAAAAACATTGTTTCTGCAGAATATATCAGAACAGCCGAACCATATCATGAAAGAGACGAAGAGAAAATTGCCAAAAAGAGGCTCGAGGCGTATGAAAAATACCGAAGAGACTACGAAATTGTACAGTCTTGTTCCTTTAAAAAATGATTTGCTAAGAGAGCTACAAACGAAATAATGAGGATTTTGGTAGACCATAAACAAAAAGGATTAACAAGAGAAAATATTTTGGAACTCTATGTTGGAAGACCTAGAGTGTCACAGGATTCGTCTCCTATCATCTTTGATGAGTCCTCATTTGGAAGGTGGTATATTGTCGACGACGATATTTTGCAACAAGTGGAGAATCAGTTCGATAGTATTTTACGAAGTTTGGTCGATAACAACTTTATCAAATATAACTGCTATTCCAATGTATGTTATTATATGTACTGCGACAAGAAATAAATATTATAGTATTATAAATCTATTATTTTCAAGCTATTTAAAATCATACGCATATCATATGCGTCAGATCATGACTCATATGCTTTCACGTGATAAGTTCTTTATTGATTGATTTCAAATAGCCTACCCTACAAGAATATGACTTTCACTTTCGGTGAAACCAAATTAGCGTGTGAAATTTCCACACGATTTTTATGTGAATTAACCTTTTTAAATTATTTGTCAAAATTCTGCACCACACACGCTTTTTCGCCCTCCTATCCCTCTCAAACAATTTGTGTCCACGACGGTATCTTCTTATTATTTATTATTTGATCGAACGGTTCGAACCTGGTCTAGGTTACCCAGACTTAAAGACACACTCTGATTCATAATTTTTCCTATATTATAAAGGCTATATACTTTGTCGATAGGGTTATTTTTGGCCGCTGCTTTCTATAGAAACGATTTTCAAAGTTCAAATTTAAGATACCTTACATCATTTGCTTAGACAGTAAACAGCTATCTTGAAGAAAATAAACAAAAAATCATCAAACAACTAAAAGGATAATCACTGTTTATTCAGTGTTGATATAACACTGTTGAATATGTACGAATGACCCAAAAATTTTATTCGCGGAGGTAGTTTCAAGGGAGCGCTTTGAGGCCCTCAAAATTGAGGGATGCAGGTCAAAGATGAGGGCTCATATATGGACGGTTACTAAAGTCATACTTTTACTAACCCAAAATATGCAGTGCTGACATTCTAAACTTATTCATAATTTAATCACGACTTCTCCAGACTCTTATGGGGGAGGTGTACCGTATACCAGTATTGGTGCAAATAAGGAGGTAAAGGCTCATTAAGGAAATTAAATTTTGCAACGAAATTTAATTTTGGGGCATTTTCGAGAAATTTTGGTGTGTTTCAAAAAGCTTCGTAAATAGAATTTTGGTGCATTTTGCGGTTCATTCAAAAATCACAATTTTACATTTTTTCCATTTCTGGGAAAACGAATTTAAAAATTACATCATGCATTATTGTCATTCGATTCAAGTTATCAGTTAGATATAAAAAGTAAGGTAAATCAAGATTTTATAATTTTCGAAAATTCACCGAAATTCAAATTTTGAAGCTTTTCAAAACGTACCAAAATTAAGATTTGTCATGTGACCGGAAATTCGCAAGGAGAATATACGGGGTGAACCAAACTTTAGGACAAAAAGCTTGTGAAAGAGGATTTACTCATGCATCATCTGCAACGGAATAAAATATCATATTCTCTTAAATGGCGCCCTCTGTATTGCCTTTTCAGGATATGTAACATATCATATGTTATATAATGTCTCGAAAATGCGCCAAAATTAAATTTTGATTTATAAGCCTTCACGTTTTACCTTCTTTTTGAGTCAAATACTTTGACCTAATATTTGTACCCCGAATAGTCGCACTCAGTTCACATTTGGCTCCTCCCAAAATCCGCTTATTTGGGCTTATTGTTGGGGTTTCGAATAATTTAGAAAGATTCCATT
>SCLD01151914.1:0-21868 GCA_004367895.1 Oikopleura longicauda
CATCTTGTGGATCGTACTTCTTTCAAGTTTAAAATCATTCTTATATGAGCCGATATTATTTTGATATGTTCAAAGTCTTTTACACCAATCTGAAATAGCCAATCATGTTACCTTGCCAGGATAAGGGGTCATGTATGTATGTATGTATGTATTTATTCACGGGCAAGAAAACAGAAAAGTTCAGCATTGATAAGGTTTTATGTCCGCAACTTCCCTCTTTCTCGACTTTTGTTATCTTCAGCTTGAAGTCCAAAGCCCTTGCGGGCTCCATACATGGCTAATAGGATCAGGAGAGTAATCTTCTTTTGGTGATCTGTTACTCTTATCCTCGGCTTGGCCCTGGTTTCCGGTCTGACATCTTCTAATTCGTTGAACTCCATCAGCGTTGACCCAGCAGCCATTTCTCGTTGTCCATTTCCAGTTTTGGGATACCAGTTCTTAGGTATCTCATTTTAGATCATGTTAGATCGCTAAATCGGGTCCGAAATCACCTCATCAGGCTAGTACGATCGTACTCCGCCAAGGACCCGTAGAAAATAAATTCGTATTGCTCGAATTTGTAATGTTTTTTAAAATAGTCCGTCCTGGACCGTCCATGTATGTTGGGTGTGGTGGGGTGGTGGTGAGATTTCTCCTTCGAAATTTTTAATTCACCGGACCCCGTTCTCTTACGTCTAAATTGTTTTTATGACGTAAGTGGGTAGAAATCCAATCAGGAAAGCGGATAGCTGTTGCACTTATAGCTATCGCCCATGATTGGGTAGAATAAAGAAAGGAAAAGAGATTTTGGCTATCACGGGGTTATTCTAATTTTTCATTATTTTATCGAGTTATCCTAGTTTTACGTTTCTAGATACCTATGAATATTGAAGTGCGGTTGTTGCGAAAAAATAGGCGTTGGGATCTGATGGAACAGACCTTTTTCTCTAGCGCTAGCTTATTTGATGTTACCTTATTGTTGACCGGGAATGTTGGTCCTCAGGAATTGTATCAGAGGTGTATTGAAGATTTTCAAGGTGAGATTGGGTGAGGGGGATTTATTTTAATTGATTCCTGTTTTTAGAGATAGAAGCCGTGCTGATGGAGATGAAACTTTTACAGTTTGAGAATCACCGTTATCGGTTGTCTGAGTATGGTGATTTTGCAGATGGTCATCCTATGTACTTTAATCCTCCTTATCAATGTTATAATTTGGAATGTCGTACTTGTTCTGGTTTACGTATGGCCCGAAATTTCACTGAGGCTTGTTATCAGGCTCAACATGCTGAGATCACTTTGGAAAGATCTATTGGTATGTTATATTGAATTATTCACTTTTAGGATTTTCTTTAGCACTATGTCAAGAGGGTAGCCAAATGTTGGATTGGATGACGCATCACAGATTACACCGACTTTTATTTTGTCGGCGTCGTGATAGTGGTGGTCGTGGCTATCCTCTTCGGGCCAGTTTGGAGTGGGTCCTTTTGGAGGAGCAACGGGTGTTTTTGGATCGATTTTATTTATCCGTATTACATAATTCTGTTGACGAGCATACCATCCTACGTCCTCAATTGTACTCAAAGGTGTTGCGACGTTCCTTGCGTTTAATGATGGGTAAGTTTCTATCATGATAGAATGTAAGGTTCTATTTGACGTTTTTATTTTCAGATAGCTTACCGGTTTCCAATGTTGATTTCCAGGTTCGTTCTGTGGAGCCTCTAATGTTGCCCCCTCCCATATGGATGAAGTCAGTTGAGGGAGTTTTACATGTGGGCCTACTTGTGGAGATACAGGTGGTTGCTACTTTTGAAATGGATATGCGGCTTGCCCAATGTTGGTGGCCTTTTGGACGTGCAGTTATAAGTAACAAGCTTCAGGTATGTTGTTCTTTCTAACTTATTAATTTCGAATTTTTTATTATTTTATTTAGATTCATCTTGGGGTCCAGGCGATAGAGAATAATCGAAGTGAAAACCCTAATCGAAATCTTTCACTCCATAATCCCCGGCTTTTGATCTGTCCTGCCTTGTGCCCTGCTCGTACTTTGTGTGGAAACTGCTGATTAATACTGTGAAAAAAGATTTTTTCTGATGTATTTATTTTAAGTATGTTAAACTGTTATAGTTTTGGAATGTTCCCTGGTTCGGAAGTGGTATCTTTTTGTCATTTTTCATATAGGTCTGATAAGAATATTCCTGTACATGTGCTTGAGAAGTTGGCTAAATTCATTTGTACTTATTCAACTTTATTGTGGTCTGCTGATGGAGAGCAGTGTTTGAATGAGAGTCTGAACCTGACTACTTTGAAAGATGTTCTTTCTGAAAATGAGAAGGACTTTGCTTTGGAATGGTTGGCCCCTTTTAGTCGACTTGCTATCTCTAATGACATGCGTGTGTTTAACAATTCTGTCAATCATATTATTCTGCGGTTGGAATAAGGTTTGAGCTTTTTTATTTTATAATGATACTGATTATCATTATTTTTAGCGTTCAGTGATGAATGTTGTGAAAGTGCCTGGCAACGAAATGTTAAAGTGTTTTCTCATGGCTGCCTTTTTGTACCTTTTTAATAAATTGATTTGAAGGGAAAGAATTCTTTTTATTTCTAGGTGTTTTTGTTCGTTTCATAATGAAGTATTACATAATGATAATTGCTTTTATTTTATGGTTTTTCGTGTGAAGCAAAAGCTTGCGCTTTTCTTCTGCGTTTTGTAGGGTATTCTATCTATTTGGATTGTCAGGACATTCGTCCTGACATTAGGTCTGTTGACTCCTTCCTAATAATCTAATTCTTTGCCGGGTTCGAACCCGGGCCCATATATCGTCAGTCTGAAATATTGAGAGTTATACACCACTGCGCTACGAGTTCCTATTTTGACTCAGGTTTTTTATGGTTATGTAATTTTCCATGTTTTCGATATTGTTTATCGTTTTGAAATTGTTTTGAAGGCTCAGATATGTTGATTCTTTTGTGAATTTATATAGGAAGAATTTCTCAGTTTCTGATAAGGACAGAGATTAAGACTTTATTTCTCAGTCTGTTCAAAGTCGATCGACTTAGAGATGTTCCTTTATGAGCAGCGAGTAAATAGTGCCCATCGTTTGGATCGACTGTATTTGCGTGTGTCTTATGCAGATGCATATTCCCGTCAACAAGTGCCTAATATTGGTGAGTTTTGTTTATTGTACTATGTTTTAATCCTTTTCTCTTTTCAGTGATCCCACGTGGGGTTGGTTTCCGTATGGTTGAGTCCTTTGAGTCTTTACGGGGTGTAAATAATCATGAGCATCATTGTGCTCATTATTCTTCCCATATTCGAGATTATCAAATAGAAAATCAAGATGGTTCACCTGCCCGATTTCGTTTTGGAGAGTGGCCGCGTTTGATGCGAATGTATTCGCGAACTTGCCCGATTGCAGTTACGTGGTTTACTGATGTGGATCATCATTTGCGTGAGTATTTGAGTGACACCGTTCGACTGGTTGGTGTTACGGTTGCTGTTGAGCGCCGTGGAAATGAGGTTCACCATTTTATGGCAATATTATTGGGTGGGACTGCTGATACTAATCAACCCTGCTACAATTTAACTTGTGAAGGTATGGCTTGTCAAAATTCTACTCGTGTTCATGTATATGCTAGAACGTTACACAACCCTCTTTGATTTTGCAATAAATACTCTAGAAAAAGATTTTACGTTTTATTTGTATGTTTTATAAAGCAAATAAATATATCTGCAGGCAGCGTCTGAGTTTTTAATGAAAGACTGGGCATGTGTATTTTAGTTTATACAAATGGGAAAGAGTCTTCTGATGTTCTTTGCCATGATGAATTGAAATGGTTCGGGGTAGAAACCTTTTCTATTCATGTTGAAGTCTCCGCCGAATGTTCCATCTGGGTTTGTTTTGAAATCCTTCCAGAAATCAGTGTTGTATCCCTTTGGAACTTTGTCTGTACTGGTTTCTTCATTTGGTTTACCAACTTTTAACTCGACATCTCGTCCTACTGTGATGCCCAATTCTGCCAAATTTCTGATCGTTTCATTGACTTTATTGGATTCGATGTCTCGTGTCCATTTCATGAGTAGGGGGTCAAAAATGATGAATTTATTTGTTTTGATTTCATTTGTCATGACTATTCCGTGTTCGTCCAAAGTTCTGCTTTCCATGATAGCAGTGGCCTGGCAGTTTTGTGTAATGATGGTTTCCTCATTGTTTTCCAGGGCCCGTGAAATCTTGTTTCTATTTTTTACCAATACTGAGTTGTCAATATCAGTAATTTTGGATCTGTTGGTTATGACCTTTTTGCACGTTTCAAACATGTGGTAAAGTTGACCTTCTTCAAATCCTCCCAGGAAGGCTCTGGCTGCTTGTTCCATATCGAAATTGTTTGTCATGTTGGGGTACTCCTGTGGCTGTTCTTGTTCAAACCAGTGATTCGACTTTCCAGTTAAAAGCTGGAAAAGAATAAGCGTGAGTTCGTTGTTGAGGAGGTGTAACATAAATGTACGGACCGCTTTTGTCAACTTGCACCAATTGATGAAACACTTTCGTTTGTTTTTGCTGGTGGCAATGTCCAAGATCTCGTTGATGTTATCGGCGATATCATTCCAGCATACGACCCTGATTGAGGTGGGTACCTTTTCGTTAATTCTTAATTTTTCTAGAGCCGACAGAATTTCGTCTAGTTTACCATCAATATCACATTCGAAGCATTCGTTTTCTCCTTCCATATTTAATTCTTGACAATCGCTGAGTGCTGATGATCTCATTAAACATGTGTTCACCGGTAGTTGATTTTTGTCAAAGAAACGTAGCATTTCCATTTTTCCCGTGATCTTTTCTATATCTTCCATCTGTTTGTTGAAGTGTTTCATGATAGATAGGTTGATCCGTCTATTGAAGTCTTTAGTGCAGGTGATGTTACAATTCATGTGGTTCTTTTGGCACATCATTTGTCCGTCATCCTTGCTGAAACCGTATAGGATGCGGTAACTAATTTCTTCTATTCTCCCTTGTTCCAGTGCTTGAACTCTGTGTACTAATCTTGCGATTCGAACTGGGCTCCAGATCTGTTTGGATTGAAATGATGGTTCATCCACGTCTGATTCTGATGTTTCCTCGTCAGTGTCATGCACCGACATTGCTGGTTCGATCTCCGATTCGTTCTGGTTGGAGGTAGGTGACGGGGCGTCCATTTTTGTGTCCGAGGTCTTATCCTGATCGTACGTTGTGTCGTATTCATTCGTTCCGTTGTTAGATTGACTTCTTTCAATCATTGCAACAGGCGCTTCTAGAAGTAACAATGTTGGAATTTTTGGTTTAATTTTATTATTTTAACCGTACCTTGGTCATTGTTTCCATCTGATTTATTTTCGTCGATGATCTTGAGCTTTTTGGCTTGTGGTTGTGACTCAACCGATTCGATTTCTGTTCTTTCATCTCTTTTGAGCGTCCGGGGTTTACATAGGTCGTAATTATCTTCTTGATTCATGACTTTCTGAAAAAGGGTCGGATTAGTTTGGAATAACTTATATCTTTATTCTAGATTATTATTTGAAATAGACTAAGAAGCAGGGGTTTATTCGGACGTGAATATTGTGGGGATGTGTTCGAGCGATGTGATGACTGAATATGTGCAGTACAGGTGTCCGTTTTTGAGGACAAGTGTGAGATCTCCGTCTTCGGGGTTGATATCTTTGTTTTTAAAAAGCCCTTCTAGAATCGTGCTATCGAAATCGTTCATTGGAATATCTGAGACTGTATTCAGTCCACCTTTCAGGCCATTGAAAAGTATTGCTGCTGCACTATTTCTGAATTGTGAGACTTCTGGACATGATGAGAGGAAGAAATTTCCTTCGTGAATTTGGTTTGCGATTTGGACGACCGTGTTAATTTGGTCGTCAGCTCTACTGTTTATTTTGTTGAATCTTTCGATGGAGCTCATGATGTAATCCTTTTCCGTGCTTTCAAGTGGTCTGTTCCAGTCCGGAATCTCGATACAATTGGGTGTGCTATTTTCCCATCCTAAGCGTTTCCATACATTCCAGATGAGTCCTGTGGCTCTAAAGATCCATAGATCTTTTGTTCGTGGTGTGCTTTTTGGTAGGGTTAGAGTCACGATCGCTTTCCCGTTTTTTATCTTGATTTTCATTGTCGACATTCTGAAAAGCAAAATTTAAGTTTTATGAGATAATTAGGTTCTATTTTACAGATTAGTATCATTCGATTTTACGATATGAAGTCTGAGAACCCCTTCGAATTGAAAGAGTATGGTGGTTTTATATTTCATTGGGTTTTTAGGATTAGATATTGTAGCTAGGTTTTCTAGGTCTTCGATGTTTGTGAGGAGCACGGTCCCTTTATTTAATCTCCATTTGCTTAATTTTTGTTTTCCGATTATGTATATGCCGTTTTCTTTCCAAGTAATGAAGATCTGTATGCATTTGGATATTAATTCATTTGTTAGCATCCCGTCTATGATTTCTAAGTCGAACCAGTCATCTGTTGTTCGATCCGTCACGCTCTAAATTTTATTTATTTATCGGTGTGGTAACTTCGGAGGTAGATTATCATCTCCTGTGGTGTTCGTTCTTATTGAGTGATTTTTTGGTCTTTATAAGCGAGCGAGTACTAGTGTTAGTTACGTGAGATAGAAATATGAATTTATTTTTTATTTCGTTTATCGTTTTCGCATCGGGGGTTCCGGCACAAGGAGGTAAGTAATTTTTGTCTTATATTTATTTTTATATTTATTTTGGGGATTACGAGGTTCGCTTATTATTGTAGTGACATTGGTATTTTTAGGTACTAGAGATAGACGCTCTGTAAGTGTTCTTTCTGCTTTATTCCGTGGTGTTGCTAGGACAAGTCGTATGTCCGGTCGGGTCAAGCCTAGTCCGGTTCGTCCGTCTCGTCCCATGCCACTGCGTGCCCGGAGGCTTGCTGATCATACCAGTGTGTCGTATTCACATGAAGATTCAGTTAATATATCCGATACCTCATCTTCTGTAACTCAGAATCATAATCATGGTAATATACAGAGTGGTGGTACAAATAGTGGGAATTTCCATTATGATGTGATTAAAGATGTTCCACTGTCCTCTCAGGCCAAAACTACAACGAATATATTGGTGCAGACAACTCCTTTGGTGGTGCATGCTCCCCCTATATCAATGTTATATGCCCATGCTGGATCACTTCCGACTAATCCTTGGGGGTCTTATTCAAGGCAAACTCGGTTTCCCTCCAATTTTCGAGATTATATGTATCCTAGTTATGTATCAACACCTTATTCTGATTATAATCAGCGTAGTTACCCTTTATATGAAGGACGGAGACATCATCATCGTAGGTTGTATTCTACGTCTCAAGTTTCTCGTGTCCCTTTGCCTTATCCTATATCTAGTCCTACATCTCATGATCCGTTTCAAAACCCTGATCGGGTTTCATATTCAGGTCCGTATTCTGGTTATGATCATGAGGCCATATCGGATGTGAGTGTGCCTACAGGATTCTCTAACGTTCCTAATTCTAGATATGTTTCGCCTCCTTTCCGTCTAGGTTATGGAGCTGTGCCTTTATCGACTATTACTAGTCCTGTTGTTGCGACTACGGTTCCTATGGTGGTGACTACTCCGGCGACTACCACATATTCCACTAAAAGATCTCCTGGGTTAGGGTCTCAGTGGGTGAAGCAGCAGGCTGACTCAGTAATTTCCGATTTAAAAACTCGTGGCGTTATAGAAGGGGATATGATTAAGTTTATCGAGGGTGATGGTCTTCAAATTGATGCTAAACCTAAGCGTTCTAGAAGGTCTTCGAGTAGACGGGTGAAATCACTTTCTTCCATGACCTATGGTGAGCGTGATAATCTGTTGTCTGCTGATATACAGCGTCTGATAGCATTTTATGAGGACTATTATCGGATACAGGTTATGGTGAACCGTTCTGATTTAATGGGTCCTCGTGTTCGTCGCACGTCTGGTATTTTTCCTGGTTCTGATTATGACTCGAATTTCACATATGTTCAACGTAACTTTACTCTTTCACGTCGTGAGAAGTCTGAATTTCATTACACAAAAGTTACTAACCATTCTGCTGTATTAGTTGGTATTTGTTTGCTTTCGATACTTCTGATTTCAACTGTTGTTTATTTTGTTGTTTACCGACTCATTCTTTAATTACGAATTCTGAATAAAAATCAATTAGGACTTTTTATGATTGCATCTATCTGGTTTTGCAGATTGGATTGTGTTTTACACATGTGGCAGTTTTAATCGATGATAAATATAATTCCTGGTTTTCTACCGTACGGACAAAAACCTTTCTTGATGTATATTGGTATTATGTTATTCCAGGTGAGTCGTTCGAGGACATCGGACTCGATCCAAGATTCAAAATAAATACTGTCATAACATATATAAGTGATTTCCATACAGGCTCGGTTATGTTTTGTTCTATCCCCTTTCCATCTGCCTACTGTGTTGATTTTACATCCTTTTTGCACCTTTTTGTGGATGGTGGCTTTTCTTCTTTCGATATAAGCCGTAAATTTTTCTCTCATTTCTCTTAGAAGATTTCCGCTGATGATGACTGAATTGTGTTTTTCGTGGATGACTGCGATAAATGAGTTTTCTAATTCTATCGTCCTCATATGCAATTTTTCTGGTTCGAAATTCGGGAAATGTTCGTGTATGAATGGTTGTATAAGGTGCCGATAATATCTTAGGTACATTTCTAAAATAATTACAGTTATAGTATGTTATTTTGTGATAAGTTTTTATTGGGACGGATTTCGTCATGTGGATATAGCTAATAGTGGTTTATAGGCAGTTTATAGATAAATTATGCTACAATCCGGTTCGGATGGGCAGTTGGGAAGGGTTTTGTCACTGGAAATTTCGTGGTGGTTTTGATAAGTGTCGATTTCTGTAAGTTGTGGGATATATTCGGTCTTCATTACTTCTTCAAGGTCGAAATTGAAGTTTAATTCGTTTCCTCGTATTTTAATTGATCCATCGTTCTCCCATGAGATGGTTCCAGCTCGTGACAGATCCATGAAATAATCTATCTCTATACTAATGTCCGCCTCTTCGTCATCAGCGTGTGCTTCCCAGTTAATTTTGGCTCTTTGAAAGGTGAATGGCCATGTATCACTGCCCCAAACTGTAAAACGTGTGGCTTTTTGATAATTCTCTTTGTGGCCAAAGATTGATATTTGTCTATTCTTGAGATTAAGACTTTGACTTTGTTTTCCAACCATTTTCAGAATCGCTGTTGTAGCATGTTTCTGCAATTCAAACTCTTCTTCTGAATCCGGGTAAATGGCGCGTTGAGTTTCAAGTAGGATGTGTTGCATGTCTTTACATTTTGGCAAGTGAAATGAAAGTGCGATTTGGACTGAACCTCCTGCGAAAGCTCCTTCAATCGGCGAAAATGGATAAGTATGTTTTTCCCAAGAGGTACCAGTTGGATTTTTTCTCTTGAAGATTTTTCTTATGAATTCTCTTTTCCATTTTACGTTAATGATGTCATTATTTCTGGAGATGTCGTATTGTAAATTATTCATTTTATTGTTTGAGATGACTCATAATGACTTGTTTTTGTTTTCTGATTCATTATTGGTTTTTCGGATGGTTGTTTTATATCGAAGACCATTTTCGAATTTACTGGCTACGTTCATTACGTCAGCGTTTCACGTGTGTCGAAATATTTCTGATTAGATCTAGTTGTAAATTTTGAGTTTTTCTGATTATGAGAGTTTAACATCCTAGTATTTTAATATTTTTGTTCATGATTTTCCGTAATAGAGTTTTTAGAATGTTGTACCATTTCATTTCGTTGCCTGAGAGTGCTCCTGTATGTACCCCTTGGTAAGTGGTATTGATTGATGGATTTTGGTTAAATGTGGGATTTAGGATTCAAAGCTCTCCCCCTTCTGGAATCAATGTGAAAACACGGTTGTGTACCCGTCAAAAGGTGGTTATTCCTAATGCTTCCGTAGCTTCCGAAGCTCATACTTGCGATCAATATGGTTCCGTTTACAGTTATGAGACTGTTAGAAGAGGTCCTTACAGACCGGAGAATGCTGTGGTTGCTCAAGCGTACGAGGATGAATTTCATTTGCATGCTGTGTTATTGCGAAGTCAATGTCTTCTTGCTCAGGTCCGTTCCAGCTTTGAATTACGGGTTGATAACGTTGTAACTGCTGATTTCCAGTTCATTGCTTATGCATCAGGTAGTGTTGTTTTGACCTTATATGATTTATTTATGAGATTTTTAGATGATTTTTGTGGTCATGGGACCAAACAAGTGCCTTGTTCTGCCTGTGAGCAACGGGATCGTTGCCGCCAGCTCCGAAAGCTAATGCTTTGTTCTGAGTGCCATGGATCAGATAAGAGATTATTTTTAACGTTGTTCCTGGGATATGTTATTCAAATTTTTCGGACTCGTATATTTTATGATTGCTCTTCTAATTTTGGTGAGAATTGGCTCCCTCGTTTGTACAACCGGTTTAAACTATACGTATTAGAGTTTGGTGGTATTCCTTCATTTCTTAAAATAGCTCTATCCGATTTATCCGATTCTTTTCAGGATCTATTGTCGCGATACGGTTATGATGTGTTGGTTTACACTTGTAATTTTAATTCAATCACTTATAGTGGGCTTGTGAATGGGGAGGTGGAAATACGTTTTCATTTTTATTTTGCTGTGACGATTGGGACTTCTTTGAATGAGGCCTTTTCGGATTTTTTCCACATTCAGATTTTAGATCGGTTGGGTCGAGGTCGTTATTGTAATGCTAACCCTCATCTGTGTAGTGTATTTTTAGGCTCTGAGAGTGATGACTGTTATGAAAGTTCATATTGTATGTTTTTAGACTGGAATATGTCTGGTAAATCCCGTGATTTCCGAATTTTGCGCAACACGCCATGTAAGGGTTTCCTCATAAGTGTGTTTTTGTACTCATTCTAGAATTTTAGATTTGAATTTGACTGATGAGACTCATTCTCGCCGTGGACGTGATTCTTTACGTGTAATGTCTTCTCCTGATTACGCTCCTTCTCCTGTGGAATATGTTCCTGCTTTACCGAGGTAAGTGTGATATTTTTTATGTTTTTATTAATAATTTTTGTTTTTGTTAGACCTGATTATGTGGATCGTGATGTAGATTTGCGGGGTCGTTCTCGTGTTCGTTGGGATCTGCCTGGAGACTCTGCTGAGTTGGTTCCTCAACGGTATGTGTTTAAACGTTTTTATCTCCGTGTCTTGATTTCTTTAATTGTTAATTTAGGCGCCGTTCCATTTCAAGTGGACTTGTTCAAGCAGCAGGGAGCTCTCGTCATTCGTAAGTTGATACTCCGTCCTTTGTTAATATGAATTTTTATTTTTGATTTTCTAGTGTTCCATTAGCTCCGTCCAATGATGTCCCCTGCGTGATGCACGACGCGCATTTGCAGAGTAATGGGGAGCTAACTTCTTGTGGATTGCAGGTGACGGATTTAATCGTCGAGCTTCGAGATTCCCCTACCGAGGGTCAGTGGCATTTCAATCCGTGTGTACGAAATATACGACGTAAGTTTTTGTATGTGTTACTTTATTATCAATAAATCTTTATAGAATTCAGACCAGCACATGTATTCCAATGTTATGATATCATCGGACGAATGTTTCCCATTGACTCCAGAGAGACTTATTTTTTCCCGAATCGTAAGGGATGGGTTCTTGTTGGTTTTCACCAGGTGAGGTTGAAAATATTTTGTTTATATAGAGTTTATTTTATTTTTGTTTAGCGACGTACTTTTGAGATACGTTTGGATCGAAACCGTCACAGTGACATGGGAAACTGCTCCGGCTTGACTCGCATATGTAATTCTGTTGGTCTTCAACATGTCGAAGATTATTTACGACACTCTGCTATGGTTGGCAATCAATATCGCCTTAGAGGATTAAACGTGGATTACAAATTGACCGGTCGGTACTCTCATCGAGTGATCGTCACGGTACTGTATTGAATGGAAACTAGTTCCACTTATCCTGTTCTATTTCACTGTTAACTCGAGAAGACCCTAGATTTTGAGTTTCTTACTTTGAGGATGGCTCGTAAAGCTGTTGAACCTTTCACTTTTGATGAAACGCAAGGTGATGATAAGATGTTCTTTCGGCGTTCGTTGAATTTATGGCAGCAACGTAATCATTGTCGAACTCGAATTAACAGCGATCGTTTTGTTTTGGAAATTGGGAATGCTGTGACCTTCTTGGGTAGGTGTTATTCCGTTGATGGGTGTTGGGTTTTGCGAGATCATGTTGGTGATATTCGGTTGAATTTTGCTGCAGTTGCAGATTGGACCCAGTTTTGTAGCCTGGAGGTTAAGGTAAGATGTTATTATGTTTTTCTTTTAAGTATTTTGTATTAGGATGGTTTGCCCACTCTTGTTGTTGAAGAGTACTACGAAGTTCAAGGGGTTGCCCAGCGGTCTGAGATAGAAGTTCATGCCATTAGTTCAACAGTTCCTGTAAATCTTGCAACTCGATATCGTGTGTTAAAGGTTGCTGGAATGTTTCCAGAGTTGTTTTAGTTTCAAGCTTGCTATGTGACCTTGCAACAATGTTTGCTTAATAAATAAATACTTTTAAGTTGTAATTTTTATTTGTATACTTTGATACAGTTGAGATATTTTATTTGTATGTGTTAATACAGTTGAGCGTTGCTTTTCACTTTTGAAATTCGTGGTCTTCTGTAGAATAAGCCAAGTATTGCCTTCGTGTGTGGCTTGTTCCAAGTGGTTCTGGTAGAATGACACTGAACGGTTGGTCACCGATTGAAAAGATGCAGTCTCCCGAATAGCTGGGTGTGGAAATTAGGGATTGAGAATGTGCCCATCCGATACAAAGTTCTGCATATAGATGTGTCGGGAGGATAGTGTGGACGTAAGGTCCATCCCTGAATTGATAGGCCAGGACTAGGGTGTAGATAGTGTAAAATTTTGTGGGGCCACCATCGACAACATATCGTCTTCTGTGTGCATAACATTGAAGTCCAAGTTCGTTTACCGAGAGTCTACATCCCGGGAGATCAACTTCAATCGTAATAAATTGGAAGCTGATGTTCGTGTTTTGACATTGTATTAGAATTCGTTGTAGCGATTCTTGTAGAATATCAGTGTTAAAGTATGGATGGTCTAAAATTGTAGCACGTGCACTAGCAAATAATTCGGTGATGGCTGTCATGCAGATCAGGGAGATTCCATATGAGATCTTATCGTAGTCGGTTTGACTGATTTTCATTCCTGATTTTATAATTTTCAGAAGTCTTTCTATGGCCAAGACCGAAGTTTTAATCCAATTGAAGAAGGCTGAGGTGTTGTAGAGTGCTCCTACCTTTTCTCTTCTGTTGTCAAAACTTTTGACGAAACCCAGTGCTTGGAAGACTTTTCTGTCCGTGGATGTGTCGATGGCTGTCTCTATGGTTGCAAGAATTTTCTTGTCGATATCCATATATTGTGCTGTGATTTCTTTTAATTTCCGGTTCAGTTTTTTCATGTGTTTTACATGTGCTGTTCCGCTTTCTGCAAATACTATTTCTAGGACTTCATTGACTGCTGTTGTTGAGTTTCTCAGCCATGGATGTCCTTCAGTTACTCTGGCTCTGAGTTGGTTGTGTTCTGGGTTGCTCATATCTGCTATGAAAAGAAAAAGAAACGTAAGTAAATTTTTGATTTTTATTTTTATTGTGTGTGGATGGTTTGTCAGTTTTATTATTGGAGTGAGATGTGTGTTCGTGCGTAACCTATCAGAGATTGCTTTATCGTATCTTCATTCATGCGGGGAACTTCGGTTTTTAATTTTCGTTGGAGTGTAGGTATTCTAGCGCTGGTAATATATTTTCGGTTTTCTCTCCAATGCTATTGGGTAAAATTAGCCCCCTTGGTCTCCATGTTGAGTTGTATGGAGAATCTGTTTTTGTTAAGGCATCGAAATGTCTCTCTTCTAGGTCTGGTTCAATGAGTTCTTTGAGGATCATGTTAATGATGAATTGAGTTTCGTTTACTTTGGTGATTTCCATTTCGAATTCCATGTAGAAGATGCAATAAATAAATTCGTGTTCGATTTCATTCTGGTCTATTCCATATGGAATTGTTTCAATAATACATTCGCTGAAGTCTTCTCGGTTTTTGAAGATGCTGTTACAGGTGGCGTTTATACCGATATTCTTGAGTCCTATAAGAATAGCGTTATAAGTTCTTATCTGTCGGTCTCGCGCTTGTATATTTTCATATCCAAAGTAAATTTGCTCTTTGCATTCTTCCATCGTATTGTGACAGATTAAGAAGTGTGCTGCTGCAAAGAAATCCATCGCTGTTGTGGGTTCAATCCATTTCTGTGTTTCAGATAGGATGATAATTAATGTTTCCTTGAGACATGTTCCCATCATTTTCCTTTTTATCTCGTCATATGGACCCGTTTTATCAATAAATTGACTTTTAAAAAGGCCTGTTAGTCTGATGAACGCTAGGGTGTGTGGTGAGGTTCTGATTGTTGCCTTTTTTCTTGGGATCCCGCATAAAATCCGTAAGTTAGCTAGTTGTGATTCCGCTCTCTGTATGAAAATTTCCATCCATTGTTGTATATCATATATGAATTGAGGCTCGTCTTCTGTTTCGTTCGGTACGGGGTCTTCTAGTACTGCCATTGTGACGGTCCATTCTGTCTTCGTTTTCATCAGTCCTTCCTGATTTGTATAGTGCTTGTTTTCATATCTAAGTCTGGGCAAACTTAAAATTTTTCTCTTATTTGACATTGTTAAAACGGAGAAGTGAAACGCTCGATTTCGTTGTGCGATTCTAAATTGTTTTATTAATTGTCTCGAAAGTGAAATAGCAGTATTAGAATTATTGTCAGTGTTAGATGAATTAAGGAATTCGTTGTTTTTAGTTATTGTTATTTTCATCGAGGTACTGGTTGATGTTATCCATTTCGTTTTGCTCGATTTCTATTCCCTGAAATTCTCTGTTGTTTATTTCAGCTTCTAGGAAAAGATCCTCTATTTCACCTTCCCAAACAATCCGTTCTGGGTCAATATTTTCTATTATTCTAGCGCCTGGGTTGTAGCCTTCATTGTTTTCGTCGATATCATCGATGTTGACAAATTCTCTCCAGTCTTCCGCCTCCTCTAGGTTCAGTCTTGCATTATTGTTGTGGTTTGTGTTCCATTTGTTAACCCACCAGCGCCATCCTTCGGCAAAACAATCTTGTAGATTGTGTAGGTTTGCGTATTCGTTCATATTGTCCTTAATTGAGATGATCCATTCTTCGTCGAAATCTTCTCTGCAGAGGGGGCAGCACGTGTGTTTCCCTTGAAATAATAATGCAAATGTGCATTTGTGGTGAAATTCATGCTTGCATTTCGTTGAAAATAGATCGTCAGCCGATATCTCATCAAGACAAACGGAGCAAAAGCTATTTTCGTTATTTGACATGGGCCTCAAGTTAAGTACTTATCTTATAGAAGAGAGTACGGGTTCTTGTGCAATTGATTTGTTGAAGTTGGGGCTTATATCGTGACATTTTTGTATTCCGGGGCGCCCTCAGTGGTTAGGCTTTTTGTTTGTTTACCAGCTGGTCCCATCTGTCGTGGAAGCGCCTTTTAACTTCACCAATGCCTCCATCCAGTATCACGTGGAGATCCATGACCGATATCATGAAGTCATTATTTTCTTCATTTATGGTTCTGTTTACTTTGATCATGTGATCTAGGTTAAAGTCAACTTCAACTGCGTTTCTTATTTTTGTGATGTATGGGTTCATGTCTTTAAATTCATTTTGTAATGAATTTTTGCATACTCTACAGCCTGTTCGTGGTGTCCCTTGTAGCCGATGGAAGCAAAATTTTGAGAAATAGAAAGATGCATAATAGTCGAATCGTTTTGTTCCCAACATGTTTTTAACATGGAGCGGTAACTCTTTAAACCAGTGGTTGACTGAGATCGGGAAAGTCTTTTTTAGTCTGGCAAGTGGAACATTTCTCGTTTTCTCCGTCATCTCGATAATTATAGGGACTCCTGTGTCTGTTTGATTAAATGGAAGGTTGTTTCTTCTAACGTGATCTATGCATGCTTCGTATAAATCTTTCGGTTTTTTATTTCTGAGGATTCTGTTGAGGGTGCAAACTGCCAGTTTTCCATGGCGGAGGTGTGTGGGCATCCAATTATCTTTTTCCAGCAGTTGTCTTTGTGAGATTTTTCTGTTTTCTTCGATGAAATCGACATTGTGGATTGATCTAAGTGTCCTATTGATAATAGTTTGAAGATCTTGGTATTGTTCGATTGTGAGAACTGGCATTATGCCCATACCGTAACTGTATATGCCCACTTGGCATGAGAAAGCCACGGCAACTATGGGTTTTTCTACATTCAAGAATAGTAGATCCCTAACGTTGGCGTGTTGCCATTTGAGTTGTTTAGTAATGTGTTCAATTTGGGGTTTGAATGAGAGTGTACTATCCATTCTAAGGCCCAAGGTATTCACTGAGTTTTGATTTTTAAGTGTACCTAAGGGGGTTACGATATTTTCTTCTGCGAAGGGTTCATTTTCTTTAAGAAACATTAATTCTGTTTTTGAGGGGTTAAGTTTGAAGCCGCAGTTTTTAGCGTAATACTGGGCATCAATGATAGTTTTATTAATGTATTCTTTTAATAAGTCATATTGATAGTCCCATACAAAGATGATCGTATCATCCGCGTATCCTTGTGTGTGTGCGTTTTTGACTCGTCTTCCTGTAAAGTTCATGATTCCATTTATCGCCAGACAAAATATTATCGGGCTGGTAGGTTCGCCTTGTGGGACGCCTATTGTTGGGATTTCAAAAATTGTGGATTCCAGGCCTTTTTCTGATAGAACACACGATCTTTTTCTCAGAAGGCTTTTCCAAAACATCATAGCTGATGGTGCGCAGACTTTTTCAAGACATTTTTCAATGATTTCGAACGGTAGACAGAAGAATGCACTGCTCAAATCTAACAGAATCAGTGCTCCTTTCATTTTCTTTTTCCTACTCATGGCTTTGTATCTGAGAGTGGCAACGGCCGTGTCAGTTCCGTGTGCATTGCGGAATCCAAATTGGTTAGGGTCTGTAATGTTCTCCATATCTAGAAAGTGTGAAAAGCAGCTAGCGACCTTTTTACCCAGACATTGTTGGTCTGCGCCTCCAATGTTTAGAAATCTTCTGTTCTTGACCTCTTTAACGTCTCCTTTTTTCAATATTGCTTTGGCTTTGGTTATAAGGTACCGGTCCGGAAAAACACCTGCCATAACATATCCTCTTGCGGCTTCATAAAAGAGTTTTTGCATATTTTCGGGCATTTTTGTCAGGTTCATTTTGTTGGTGAAGCTATTGCGTCCTCTGGTGGTTTCTTTCAGAGAGTATAAGCATTGCATGCCTGTTTTGACTTTTCCTGTATCATGGTGTCTTACAGTGTCCCAATTGGGGAAATATTTTTCAAATGTGAATCGTTTTTTCATAGGAATAAATCTTATTGTGCTCGATATATCGAACTCAAACTTAATTTCATAAATATGTTCTATAATGGTGGAATATAGTCTCCGATATTCATTCATTAATTCTTCCGCAGAAAATATTTCTTGTTTACCCCCGTTGAGGCGGTCTTTTGGACATATCAGCTTTTTCAGTTGAAAGACCGTGAGATCGTTTATTTCGAGGTGTCTCGTTGGAAGAAAGCGCTCTCTTCTAGACTGGTTTAATTCCTTTTTCCAGTCTTTCCAGACTTTATTAGCTAGTTGTTCGAGAAAAATTTTCTTCTCTGGATCGTTCTCGTTGAGTATGTTTAAAGCTTTTATGAGAATTCCGTGGAAGTTATGTAACCAGATTGCTTCTGGTGACAGTTTTTGGTTCCTTGCATAGATAATTGTGTTTTTCATTTCCTCTGGGAGTAGGGTGCCCATCATTGATTCGATGAATTCGATTATGAAGTCGCTGCTTAATACTTCGGTGAGCTTTGTTAGGTTACCGTTGATTATTTTGTTTGGGTTTCTAGATCTGAGTGGTGCAGTGAGAAGACTTTCATCTTTTCTGAGTCTACTGGATAGTTCGGTATTGAAGTCTTCCCAGTATCCGTTTACGTATTTAAGTAACATATTTGCGTCTAATTTAGGCCTTTTTGTTGTTTGGATAACTGCTCGTACGTTCGTGAGAAAGAATTCTGCTGTTAAAATGACGATACTGTGCCCGTCGTTGAGTTCTTTTACGTGCCCTGCATCTGTGTATTTATGAATTCTGCCGTCTACTTGTGAGGAGCTAGGGTTATGGAAGCCATGTGCGTACATGAGATCAATAAAGGATTCCGTCTGTTGTCTCGCACCGTTGTTTCTATAAAAAGACGGGCTTTCAATACAGTTGTAATATCCTGTGAGTAAGCTGAATATATTTTTCCGGAAATCGTTATCTGTTCCTGTTAGCCTCTTTTTAAGATCTAAATTTAAATCTCCTGCAATTACTGTTTTGGTTTTTCTGCCCTCCGTTGCCAGTTGCTTTAAGTCTTTCAGGAAATCAATGTCATTAAATTTGAGTCGTGCGATTCGGTTGGAACTTTTATTGGGTCTGTAAAAAACAGAAAGTTGAAGGGTAAGGTCAGCTGTTTTAACTGTAAGACTTGTGCAGGTTTTGGTTTTTAGAGTTTTACGGACTGTGACTTTGTCATCGAGATCATTTCTGATCAGGATACAGGAAAAGATTCGTAAGTTTTCACCTTCACCTTCATTCATGTTGATAGGTTCGTGGTGGTACAGTGTATAATTAAGAGGTATATGTAGTCCTTTTTCGAAGTATTCTGGGCGTGCATATAGTTCTGAACATAGTAGGAAATGGGGTTGGTAAGTATCGGTTAAAATAGAAAACCGGATTTGAAATCTGTCAGCATTTGACGGGTTCAAATTGGTGTATAATATAGAGATGTCCGAACTGTCGGGGATGTAACATTCTTTTTGAGGCATTGATGGTATCATCAGTTTTCCTCCATTCTGAAATTCAAGTTGAATGCTGGCTAGGGCGGGGATGTATTTTTCTGATAGATTTATACCTGGATCAGTTCGTACGGTAATTGTTTTGGGGATTTCTTGTTTCAAGTTGTAAGACAGTTGCGTATTAGTTCTTTGGAGCGCTTTTAAATCTAAATGGAGGTTGTATTTTTTCGCAATTGGTAATTCAATTAGTTTATCTGACTTTACCTGCAGATGCAGTTTATTTTGATTTTGGTTTTCCGAATTTCTTCGGGTTCGGGATGGAGAAATCACCTGAAGATTAAGATTGTTAGCATATTCTTCATAAAAATCTGTGAGGTCATCACCTCCCATATTAATATTCATACCTGCTTGTATACGAGGAAACCACTGCGATCTGCAAGATTCCTTTTCTAGACTTTCGAGAGTGCTTTCGTCCAGACTCGAGATGCGTTCTGTGGAGTCATCAACAGCTTTTGTGGCTTTTAATCTTTCGTTCATTTCCTTTAGTATTTGCTCATTGTCCATAAGTGTGGATCTGTCCTCGTTCCAGATTGTACAGGCGTCTTCATAGAGTCTAACTATGGCACTAAATACTCCGCTGCTAATGTGTGGGATGAATTTTCTCGGAAAAGCTTTGTTCTTTTGGAAGGCGTTCCTTTGGGATTCAAAGAAGGTTCGGTCGTTCGTTTGGTATTCCATTACAACACTTTCACATAATAAATCAAATAATTCTTTCTTTTCTAGCTCAGCCAAAGAGTCTGTATTGCATGGACCTTGTGATTCCAAATGTTTGATTATTGCATAAATCAGAAGTATGACCTGTTTCGTTCTGAGGATTAGCATTTTTGACCAAAGGTTGATTGATTCGGCGTCCGAGATTCTGTAATATGAAGGGAGGATGAAAGTGGAGTTTTTGCCTTTAGTGGTTCTGTACCAAGTTGAGGTCCATTTAATCCAAGCTTGACCATCATTCTGGTCTGTTTTTGTCCAGTTGTATAGGGGGGCTTGTATTGGTTGTTCCAATTTATGGAATTTTGATTGGTGAAATTTTTCGTCGTTTGTGTCCTTCGGTATGCATTCTTTAATGATTTCTGCGGTTATATTATCAAGTGTATTGATTTCCCAGTTTTCTTCCATCTCTTCGTCCTCTGCACCCGTGCTATAGTTTGTTGAAACTATTGACACAAGATCATCCTCTGTTCTTTTTGTTTCTGGCTTATCATCTTTTCGATTTTCATTGAAGCTGGCTGCTAGCTCTTCAATAATTGTGTTGGTGTTTGAGAATGGATTTGCCTTCTTTACATTGGCTTTTATTTCTTTGAATTTGCTTGGTGGAACCATTTTTTCCCCTTCGTCGAAGGTGACTTTAACTCCTGCCTTCATATTCTTCTTATAAAAAGTTCTGTCTCCTTCCTCCAGTTTTTCTAAAACCTCCTCGACTGAGTTAAGCGGTAGTGGGTCTTCTTCTGACTTCTTATTCAGCATAGTTTTTTCTAATTCGATCATGTCGGTCATTGCAGTGTGAGCTTCTGCGTCAGTTGTGGCACCGTCAAGTAGAAGTTCGTAGGCTGGTGTTTTAAGTGCTTTTTTGATTTCCTCGTTACCATGATTGTTCAAGGTCTTGGCAAAAAGTTTGGACATCGTAGTAAGGGCTTTGACGGATGTATCCAGTCGCAGTGAATTTGTGTCGGTTTTATTTTCTATGCGAGTCATGTATTCGGCCAATTTTTGATATTTGCTGATCAATGTATTGTAATGTTTCTCAATTACCGTCTCTACATGTCTAAATCGATGTGCTATAAACTGT
Organism: Oikopleura longicauda; assembly: GCA_004367895.1. NCBI lineage: Eukaryota > Metazoa > Chordata > Appendicularia > Copelata > Oikopleuridae > Oikopleura > Oikopleura longicauda. The sequence goes on from SCLD01151914.1 coordinate 20,803, forward strand.
CCATCGCCACTTGCAATTTGATTGAAAACATATGCTTGATTCCAATCATCAAGATTTTTGAATTGATTTATTTGGGTCCAGTAACAGGGGTCGGTTTTCGCTATTTCATCTATCATGTGACCTGATAGTTGGCTCGGGTTCATGTTGGCTATAAGATTTTCTTGGGCTTGTATCTGCCACGCTTTCGATGGATATCTGTCGGATTCGTTGATCTTTTTGAAGTGATTTCTTGCCATGTCACCTCTTACACTGGCGATGGTGGGTGTCTTTTGAGATCTTTTGTCTGAGAGATTATCAAAATCGGCTTTCTTTTTAGTGAATTCTCTTTCAATAGCTGCTTTTGTTGGTACTTTTAGAAGCTCCACTGGCATTAGATTCTCTGATGATAGAAAGAGGCGTTTCATATCTGCTTCTTGTTGCCAGATAGATTCTATGTAAGGAGCAGCTTTTAATTCTTCATTACCCATTCTCCAAGGATGTACAAAAGTAGTTTTCCAGTTTGGGTGTGCGTCAAGGCCGAGTTGTGGACATTTCAAGCCTCTGTTTGAGTATTTTTGTTTTTGGGCACTATTCAGGTTTTTCAGTTCCATATTTGGGCTTGGCTTATAGGGGTTTCCTCTTTCTTTAGCTTGTTTTCGTTCATTGGGGCTGATATTGGCTGGTCCAAAATATTCATTATGTCGAAGCCATTGGTTTCGGTGGAATTCGAGTTTCCTAATCAGGTCTGGTTTTGTGTGCCAATTTACAACGTGTATCAAAGTGGATGATGGGGTTGTGTATTGTCTGAATAAGAAGCCGCAACATCTTAGGTGGTAACCTGGACTTTGTTTCGAGAGATTTCCACCAAAAACATAAATAATTTCCAGCGCAAGTTTGACTGTTTTCGGAAAAACATGTACGAAATAATTATCCTTCGCATCATCAAATTGTGGACCTTTGAATAATGTAATCGGTTTTCCGCCTTGGATTTTATCCCATCTCTTTTTGCTTTCTAACATTCTGACATCCTCTTCTCTTAATGTGGTTAACTTTCCGTCATAGCTTCCAGTTTCAAAGGCTCGGATTT
>SCLD01152026.1:0-21837 GCA_004367895.1 Oikopleura longicauda
AAATATTTGGCTGTGGAAACTTATATATTTTGGAAAATGGCTGTGGAGAATTAAAAATTTTGAAAATAAAAAAATGGCTGTGGAATTGGTCGGGACTGCATTTACAGTATGAACAAGCATACTTGGACTGAATCATCATCTGTCTTTTCGGGAATACATTTAGGATTTTGGTCGAGTGTAAGAGCCTATAAAGAGCTTAATATTTGTTCTATGTAAGAATTTGGCCTGCGATTTTTTATTTCTATGAATCCAGAGAATAATGACTCAAGGTCATTCACTTGTGGTTGACTTATTCTCGAATCAAACTTAACAGTTACGTCTTTTTGTTTCTCAGGTTCAACATAAATCATTTCAAAAAACCGGACTTCGGAGCCCAAAAGCCGACGCAACTGTTAAATTGAGTAATGTCTAGATTCTCGGTTTAGGCAAAGTTTGCCTGGCAAACCGTGTTTGTCATTTTGAAAACACTCATCTAACCTGCATAAAGACCTATATATTCTCACAAGTTCCAGTTTGTACGATTGCCAAGAGCTACCAGAAGCAAATGAAAAAGATCATCTTTCTTAACAGAGAGACTAACCCACGTTTGAATAGATTTAACCTTATTTAACCCCGAGAGACATTTAAAATACGTTTTAATTCAACTGTAAGTTTTATTTAAAAATACAAGGAAGAAAATGAAAATTGGACCAGATGCCGCTGGAAAATGGTTTATCGCATCTTTTTGTATTGTCCGACTTGGAATGGGAGCATTTTTTAGTTTGGCGTTATTCAAAAATCAATAAAGATCCTCATTTTGTCGTCAACCAATTTTAGTTTGAACATTTGTATCGCTGCAAACCTTCAGATAAAAAGTTTATTTGATTAAATGACGTTCTGAAACATTTTTTTTGTAAGTCTATAATAGACTTACTAATTTAGTAAACTGATATTGACCTTATTTGTGTCAAGTCTTTGAAATAGTTCTATGTATTAAGTTAATATTACGAATGATATATTGATATAACATTGACCGATTACATGCAAAATTTAATAACGCCAAACAAAGTATAACAGGGCCGACATTACCAATATTAGCTTCAAACATGAATGTTTCCCTAGCAACTGCTAATTGGTCCATTACAGTTAGATCAATTTCAGGTTTTGGATAAAAACCAGATAAAAAAAACTAGGGAGATCACACATTATAGTGGAAAATCCGGTCTTGAACTTGCATACATTAGATTGGAACGGTTTACATCCAGCATCATACGAAAATGTATTACTCTATTGTGTGACCCCCCCCTATCAGGCTCCACCGAACAGCTGTTTGCACCTGTTCGCACTGTTCGACGAATTTAAAAAAATGAGCTGTTCGCACCGTTCGAACTGTTCGTACTGTTCGTTGTTCGCACTGTTCGTTGTTCGCACTGTTCTTACGTTTGTTCGCACGTTTGTTCGCAGTTCGGTGGACCCTGCCCCCTATATAGGTTATTTACATCAAAATCAATGATATCTATGTTGAAATGTTTGAATTAACTGAATCCAATACCAAGTTTTGCTTGGATCTTTACTTCCAGACTATATTTTCAAGCGAGTTTCTCCTCTGATGGTCCTCGCGGTTGCCATAATTGGAAATGGTATCGGCCTTGCTCTTCTACCAACATTCCCAGGAATAAGCTATTAACCATGAAAGCACAAATTATATTTTTTGCAGTATTGTCATAACTGCATTATGTGGTAAACAGTGTCCCGACTTTAATGATGTCATATTTCCCTTATTTTCCCCTTTCGAGTAGCATAGTTATTTTCGGGGCGCGCCTTATACATACACTTTTGAGTATAGTGAGTATAAAGTGTATGCCTATTTTCGTTTTAGATCCAGTAAGTTTAGGTAGAAGTATAATACATCATTTGTGATTCGAAAATCATGAAGCTTTATAAAAGATATAATAAGTTTTAATATTTGCATGATGCTTACCGGGTTTACTTTTGGCATTGTTGATATGGGCGTTCAATCACTGATATTGAAGTCTTGGGTGAGGCCTTTGGCAGAGCAGCAAATCTACTTAAACTTTAGGGCATCGAAAAAAGTCGCAGTCTTATTCAAATGTTTCACTCGTCATTTGCCATTGGTGCATTTATTGCACCTCTTCTTTGTCAGGAATTCGATTTGAAAATAATAAATGCAACTTATTATCAGGCCACCTCGATATTGATGCCGGATGTTGGAGACAAAAACATGTAACGGATCTGGCGGAAAATACTTTCACCCACTGTTCAGTGTTTTTTTTTCAGTCTGGCGCCGCTAATCACAAAATAGATACAAAAAGTAAAAATCACTTTTCGGTCTACCAAGATACCTTTCTACCGTCGTTTTAGATCGTCTGATTCACCAGCTGGCTTAATCACTTAAGTTCTTTATTTTCTCGCTTAGATTGAAAGTTTTAGATTGTGAAGATACATGTGGCTGTTTTTGTCACCAATATCCACATTCTCTAAAACAACTCCACTTTAACTGATAATCAAGTTTTTATATTTAAAAATTTTAAAAAAAGTATTTTATTAGTGAAAAAGACACGATAGAAAAGCTCCCTGAATCATGTTCTGAAATAAGGCTGAACCAAAGTCAGATAGTCACTCAAAATTTGACAATGTCCGAAATAAATAATGATAGTGGAATAATATATCCGTATATCATTTGTGGTGTGACTGTCACGGTCACCGGAGTGATATTTTATATCTTACACTGCCAAAACGTCCTGAAGAAAATCGGAGAACAAAATGCTTCTATTGAAGATAAACGTGAAGATGCACCATTAAATACGACTCTAATGTGCTTCTTTGTTTCCGTTATCATCAATCTTTTTGGAATTCAGGTAACAATCAGAGAAGGGTTGAAACCGACACGACTCCGGACACACTCTTTTTTGAAACTTCGGAATCGGACGCGGACAGAGACGTCACTCGGACAGCTACCGGTCACACGTGTCCTTCCCTCTATGGTAACAATGTTACCGTAACATGAGGGTCATACTTTTGACCCTCATGTTGACTCGTACGAAAATTAAAAGAGAAGTAAAGTCAAATATGACCTTATCAAATAAACAAATTATAACGTGGAGTGCTTCTTCCCGTTGGTCATTTGGCCCGAATTCCGTGAGGGGCAGAATAGAAACGACGACCATCGGGAAGGCGCGTCCCACTTTATACGGGTGTATTTAGAGCATAGATATTTCGTTCAACTCTCAAATATATACATATGCTCGTTGTAATGGTATATCAATGTCAAAGTCAAGTCAACTTACATCTGTATTTTGGTTTGCGTATGGTGCATCTCGTATTGTTGGAATTATTGGTTCAAAATATTTGACTCCAAGAACATATATTCTTCTAGCAATGTCAGGTAAACGGTTTCCAAAATCAGATAAAAATGTGTTCCACTCTAATGTGTGCAATTTCATGACCGGGTGATAAAATGCCTATCTTAGTTGGTGGAATTGGAAGTGGCTTACTTTTTACGGATTCTCTCACAATTGCCGTCGCACTCATTGGCTTTACAATTGCAATATACTGTCCAAGTACGATCTCTTTTGCATCTGAATGGACAAAAATGAGTGGAAAATATATGTCTGTCTACGCAATTGGTATCGCCAGGTACAGTCATTTATCAAAAAGTGACACATTTTTATTCACCAAAATTTGCAAAAAATGTGTCACTTTTTGATCGGATTTTTTGAAAAAATTTTTGGTTTCAAAAATTCAATATTCTCAGTTTTCGAGAACATTTCCAAATTGGATGGTTTTTCCTTCTAGTAGGCGACCTCAGCTTAATGAAACACTTGTACCCCGACTAAACTTGACACAATAAAGAACCTGGAATCATCAAAATTTCGATTTGACGCCACCTAGTGGTCAACCTAGTGTATGAAAAATTAATCGAACTGAGACTTATTTCATGATTTCAGTGGAGGATTGATAACACCACTGGCAAATTCATATTTGATGGAAATTACGTTTCATTCATTCATATACACAATTGTGTCATGTCAAGTGATTTGTTGGATCAGTTTTGGATCAATTTGGTGCCTTGGTAACAGACTTGAAACCTCAAATAAAGATAAACTTCTAAAATAAATCTAAACTCGTTAACTTTTGCATACTGGCATAAAACTTGTGTGCAAAATGCTGATCTTGGACCCGTCAATTTACGTCGCATTTGAAGCAAAATGATCTATAAAATCCGGGCTTATCATCGAAATCAATCGGTATAAAGAAAAATAAATCATTTGCGAACAGTGTTCAAAAGAGAATCGGTCATCGCCAATTGGAAACCCCAGTTACATGAATTTGAACATGAATTTATTATTTTTAATACCCGTTATTTTTTTGAAAGCTGCATTCGGTCTGGTCATCGGAAGTCCAAATTTACCTGTACTCGATGATGGTGATGTATCAGGCATGTTTGAAACAACAAACCCGACTTACATGCTGCAGGATTCTAAGTGAATTTTTGCCGACCGAAATATTTAGATTTTGAAAAGTTGAGACCGTCGAAAATCACCAAACTGACTATATCGTCGGATTCTACGTAGTCGACTTAGTACCCTACGATGTTTGGTTGGTGAATTTAATCTTGTCTTATGGCATTTTTTCAAATGTGAATAGCGATTATTAATTTTTTTCACGACAATGAACATGCTATAATGCAGACTGAACATCATGAAGACGAAGAGAATCATGAAGCTGGGTAATCGGCTTTTTTCTAAATTTTCACTATCGGTTGGGTCCTAACAACTCAATTTAGAACTAAATCAATAGCAATTATCGATTCTTCCATATTCGACATTCAACGCAAACTAAATAATTTGGATCTGCTCATTACCCTTATCAGTGGAAAATAAACATCGATGCGTTTGTAGTTCAACCTACCTAGTTATTTATCACGTGCATCTCGCAATATTAAATTATGTATTATTTCAGATTCTAATTTTAGATATAAAAACTTCAGTTAAAGTCTTAAGGGTGTTCCTCCAAATATAAAGGAATCCCATTACGATATTCAATATGAGGTCTTCATAATGAAGAATAAAAGCCTTAAATGTAATCCCGACTCAAATTTAGGCATATAAACGTCTCAAGTGGTCGGGTCTAAATATGAGTTTTTGGGTCTATTATTAAATTTTTCCTATTTTTTTATATATAATTATGGTGTAAGAATCGGCTGAATGTTCGAAATGTTCAAGCAAATTCTTCCTTTATCTGATGGAAGTTAGTAAGGTTCTAGATCTTACGGCAATGATTCCATAGTAAATAGTGGATAAGATTCAAAGTCCACATACCCACATAAAAAGTACACCACTGAACCCAAAATTACAAAGGCTTTCATAAGTTTTCGTAATTTCAAAACGTAATGATATTATTGAACTGAGTTTGCATATAAGGAGACCCTTGTTCAGAGTACTTTCAGTGAACCTTAACAAGATTCTTACGAACAAAAATGAACATTTATTTTCTTTTCTGGATTTTGACAACAGCCTGTCATGCGAATTCAATCAGCTTTATGCAATTAAGAAGCTTATCATCCCAAGTTCGTATGGCGACCGTTCAAATGCGTACAAAAACGTACCAACAGACCTTGGTTCAAAAATATCAAATGACGAGGAAAAATCGCAAACGATTGATTCAAGAACTTACGAACCTATGCCAACATTGACTTTAATAAATATTCAAACCAGACCAGAACGTGAATTTTTTTCTTTACTGCAAGATATTAAGGGTGACCGGTGCCGACAAATGGTCGTAAAATTTGACCACTATGGTTGATCACTGTAATTTTAACAAACATAAAGAAAATTGAATGCCATTTCATGATAATTCGTGATTTTTTCTCGTCAAACTGTTTTGATATCAAAAAGATTCACTGTCTTTTGACGTAGGTGTTTTTGCGTGGGTGTCGAAATTCAATGCCTGTATGGATTAAAATGACTCAAAATGTCGTTAAATTATTATTTTCTTCATAAAAATCCTTAACAAACATTCAAAATTATTTTCAAAACGTTTAAAGTGAATTCACGAATAATTTTGAAAAGTGACTATTCAAAATTCTATAAATATCGGAAAAAATCTCTCGTCATGAAATAACACCAATCAAGATATTTATTTTTTTCAATCAAACCATTTTACAGGTCACTGAACTTGTTTTTCAGTGAATTGTTTACTGGTGACTAATTCATTTCTATTTCATGTTCGGTTTCTATAGGATGATTCGGATATTGGTTTTCTGAGAATATTTTTTTTTAATCTCACAAAATTATTCATTTTTCTCGCTTGTTTTTAAGAAAAAAAAGTTTTATTTGGACGTGCTCAAAGTTGGCTTGAACTTACTACAATAAGTGACGTCAGCTATAGTAGTGACATCATGAAAGATCTCCGCTCTGATTGGTTAATTTTATTTTGGTCCGCTTGTCTCTCGGGGCATATACGTGCGCTGATTGGTTGGCTTTGAACCGAGCCATCATCTAGAGAATCGAGACGAGAAGAGGAAAAAAGAAAAAAATGTTCAAACCCGATTCGAGATTTCTGAATAGAGATTTTGAGAGAAACTAAATTGCCATGGACATAGCAGGTTAGCCAAGACAAGAATCCAACTAGACCAGTACTCGACCTGTACTCAAAACAGGTCAATTTTACCATGAGAAGGCTAAAACTTAGAGAGATGGCTCGTAAGGATTGTAGCCCACGAAAAGCCCGAAAAAGCCCAGGGAAAATCAAAGACTCAGGGAATGACACAGGTTAGGGCGGTGTCCTTTTTGGTGTAGATCAAGCCCAAAACCACCTTTTCATCATTAAGAAAAATATTTTAGAAACTGAGTCCGTATTGGTAGAAAGACACTTGAATATAACACGTGATGAGCCATTGAAAATTGTCACTGATACAGAAGAAGAAAATGAAACAGATAGAGAAGGCGAAAATTGTGATGAAAGGAACAGGGGCTATATTTATGGACAGCAACGGCAGTGCTTACGTAGGCAGAGTAACCAGGCCATTATCTTGCCCTGGAGAGAGTAAGGATTTATTCTGATTATTATGCGCCGAAATAAGCCCCCTTACAGTATACCGGATAACTCTGTCAAAAGCCCGATTCGTACCGTAGCGGAATCAGAAATCGTAACACCTTTGAAACTAGAAAAGATAGATAATTTATTTGAAGAGGCATCATACGAAGAGAAAATGTGCTCGGGACTGACGGAAGAACTTGAAAAAATTCCTCAAACTACTGATTTGTTACTAAACGATGAACTAGAAAGTCTTCACAATAGTCTCGTTATAAAATCGGAACCTGGTTTGGTTCACGAAGCTATGGTTAATGGTGTGGTACAGCCTTTGGTAAAACAAAAGCCCCCTGATTCATATCAACCGGTAGTCAAAAACATCGCAAACGGAAATACAGAAAACATTAAAAAATCTGGTGAAACATTCGTTAGTAAGTTTGGACGAAGAAATAAGAGCACCGAAGCGCGATTTCAACGAAAATACGAATGGGGATTTTATTACGAAAAGTACAATATTTCAAAAAGCTCGACAGAGTGCATTTGGGACGGATGCAAGTTCAAGGTAATGAATAGTTAATAAATAAATATGAGAAAATAGGTTGAGGGTGAAGATTTGATAGGATTGATCTTATCTTGTTTATTTAAATTAGGCAAAATGTCCGATTGTCCGACCGAATTAAAGAAAATGCCCGATTCTTTTGTCATATTATTTGAGATGATATAAACTCGTCATAAATGCCTACCTTAGCAGAAAAGTGAAAGGCTTCGATGTCTTTTTTATTACGTTGTTTTTACCCGTAACTTAAAATAGTTACTACACAACTGATATTTTAAGTCTTAACAGGTCCAGTCTTTGACCTTGAAAGTCAGTTGCCTCATGGTTTCTAGTTCAATTTCTGTAGAAATATATCAGTACAGTAAAAGTTATGAATGTGACCGTGAAAAATATGATTCATGTTAAACAGGTTAACCTTGTCCTAATTTACGGTTCATCCTAATAAGTGATATTTTTTAAAACTTTTTATATTTAGGGTATAAATTCATATGCTTTGGAAACTCACATTCGTGCGGTACATGAAGGTATCCTGGATTTTCCTTGCCAATATTGTGGCAAAGGTTATCGTCTTGCCTATCCATGCCAGCGTCACGAAGCAATATGTAAAGCGAGAAAAAGTTCTAAATCAGAAACAACTTGTGATGAATCATACAAGTGCAAACATTGTGACGAGGTATTCGATAACAAGATGGCATTGAATGCTCATCGCAAACTTCTTCATGATACCCATAACGAAATGGTTTCCGTACCAGTTGGTCAAATTCGAGCGAATCGTGGCGCAAGAAAGCCCTCTAGATATGACAGGTAAGTGTTAGCTCACAGTTTGTTCAGAAATTTCACACCTGTTACGTAAAAGAGTTAGTCATAACCCTGCAATTTTTTTTACAAAATTTTCAATTTGGATTTTTAGTCCGACCCGTGTCGAGCAGAGAAAATCTTCGTCACCGAAAAATGGAGAAATGAGAAATCGACTTCCGGTTCGAATAAAAAATGAACCTGGTATCGAGGAAATTGCTTTGGACTCGTCGGACGAGGGGTCGTTTTGCAAACTATGTGGGATCACGCCGGATGACATGGAACAACATATGATGCTCAGACATCAAGACCACGTACAAAGATTTTTTTGTAATGTCTGCGACAAAAATTATACAGTAAGTCCAATTTCAGTGTTGCATAAAGACGCCATTCACGGACAATCCGCAAACAGCGGTCTGTGAACACCTGAATATATACATACACATAACCTAACGATACCGGATGAGGCGATTAAAAGTGTCTCAACTATGATAAATCATCGTTTGAATGACACTCAAACAACTTTGAAACGGTGTTATAACTTATACTGTGTATAACTGTGTTTTTTTAGCAAAAAGCCCACTTGAAGAAACACTGCATGCTCCACCATGGTTATTCTAGCGAAGAATTTAATCTGGAATATCCTCGACCTGGATTTCGTTCAATTTCAAAAACAAATTTTACTTCGAGCTCGGTAAAAGTTCGATCAACGGATACCTACAAAGTGTCCTACCCAAAGAATCATCCCACCAAGACACCCAGAAAACATTCAACGACTTTTGAAGATTTACTTCATTTGAAAAGAAGATTCACGCCAGAATCTGATACAGAAGTAAAAGAAGATTACGTTTGCCAAGTCTGTGGAACTATATTTGATAATCAACCCGACTTTACGAACCATGTCCAGAAAAAACACCGTGCCAAATTCCGACGTTCACAAGAACTAGCTCCAAAACGACGCGTCACGCTACCCCTCGTAAGGTAAAACACATTTATATCACGGATGGCGTAACACCAGGGTTATTCATGAAGAAAAACTCACGATGAACATAACATATATTATATGATATATATATATATGTAAAGATCATATCAATATATTTTATATGAACTATTCAGGAGCGATTCAATTGAAAAGGAATTATTTTCTGAGTCAAGTTCATCGGGTGATTCTTTAGAATCGGAAGCAACTGAAGAAGAGTTTTACCCATGTCGATACTGTGGTCGATGTTTCGAACTAAAAGCAAATCGAATCGTTCATGAGCGGCTTCACACTGGGGAGAATCCGTTCCAATGTACAATTTGTCAAAAATCGTTTTCCTGTTTCACATATTTGATAACTCATTTAGAATTGACTCATAATTTATTAAGGGGTTAATCATAGCTCATAAGTTTTATATCGGTGGTAACTCTCTGACTAGAAGATTTGTCAAGGCTGACCGTTGTAAATCGCGGTTTTCCGTGGTAAACCATATTATCAAAGAATAGCTTCAGATAATCCTTAGAAAGCTCATTTCCAGAGTTCAGAATTTTCTTCAATACTGCTCACCCACTGTTTCTTGTACAGATCATTTCTTTAGAATTTCGTCTTCAGCCCGTTCTTCAGAAGAACTGAACTGAAAACAATCTTCAACATATCCCTTCTCGAAGAAACACCGAATATTTCCATTTGGCTATTTTCAAAACACCTCAAAACAAGTTTAACCTATCCGGAGTCTACATTTGTAGGATATTGCCAATCTCGGACAATATACAAGGCAGTACGTCCAGTCGTTTGGACCGTTCAGAAAGCCCTAGTCCAAATCCTAAAAATTAGACGAATCAAAAGCCTCAATTCGTTTAGTACAAAGTAAATTCATTCCAAAAGAACAAAACAGCATAACCAAATGGATTCGTTCCAGGAGAAGTCCTACATATGACTCATTCCTCTGATGGGTCATATTTTTTTGAGTCATAATAAGCGACTCATTTCTGTATGAATCATGTACACAACTTCCACTATCACAAACTTTCTCCTCAAACAAAATACCGAACCCAACTCCCTCAAATATATCTGTCTCTTGATTTCAGAAAAAAAAATAAAATAGGGAAGTGTTTCCCGATTCAGAAGTTTCGTGCGTTTTTATCGTGCATTAGTGGTTTCGGCGTGATTTTGTCTTACTCGATTCTCAGTCTGGCGGATGAATGAGCGTGGGCGTGAATAGCGTCTTCTGATTGGCCAATCAAATGCAATGTCAATTGATTCTGTGATATTTTGATTCTCTAGAAGTTTTTTCGCATGTCAAGCCTAGTTTTCTAAATGAGAGAAAATTGAGAGAGATGATGTAATTGTTGGTTATGACGTCATATTTACGATGACGTCATTTCAAATAAACCAAAAAAAGTGAACTAGAAAAAAGAAATCCAAAAGCAAGAATTGAGATTATCTCAAAAGAATGGATGGACGAGAAATTACCAGATGAAGAAGTCAATATCGATCCCGGTAAGATATATGAATCATATAATATGATATAGACTAACGTCATTTGAATGTTTTGGGCATTATTTGATGAGTGCCTTTTGATAGTATGCTAATCCTAGAATTTACACCACTTCAAATGAATAACTCAATAGGAATTTAATCGCTTTACCAATCAACCAAAGGTAGAAGGATTCAAAGGTTTTGTAATTTTAAATGTATTTATTCGTGTGGCCAGTACCAAAATGAAGTGATCAGTGTATGCGTAGAATTTTTGGGAAAAGTTATTTTGATTTGGACTAAATGTCAACTTTTGGTATATGAGTTAAATTATCGAACAAATATGTTTCAGATATGTTACCTGACGACGATGAAGAAGATGATGTGAAAGAATGTCTTCACGATGTGGATAAAAAGTGGCATGAAACTGGAATGACCCTTGTCGGTCTTGAAAATGATGATAAGTGACAGTGGAATAGTCACATTGTCACCGACTACTTTAGTTTTATTACAAACTGCCGAATTTTGATTGATTGTAACATTACTGAATTTAGAATGGCTTACGCATTATCGAAGGAGATTTTCGTTGTTGGTGCCAAGAGAACCGCTTTTGGCGCATTCGGTGGTACCCTTAAAGGACATACTGCCAATGATTTGCAAACTATTGCCAATGTTGCCGCCCTGAAGTCAGCAAATGTTGACCCAACCCTTGTTGATACTACCTGCGTTGGTAATGTTATGCAATCATCTGCCGACGCTGCCTATCTCGCTAGGTAATTAATTATTGTTATTAAAAGAGTGTTATTATTACCATTGAAATTTTCAGACATGCAGCTCTCCGTGCTGGTTGTGACGTTTCAATTCCTGCTCTCACCGTAAATCGTCTCTGTGGCTCAGGATTTGAAGCTGTTGCCCAAGTCGCAACTGAAATTGAACTTGGAAAGGCTACCATTGGTATTGCCGGTGGTGCTGAGAGCATGTCACAGGTTGAATTTAGATAAAATGTCAAAATTTTAATCATTATTTAGGCTCCATATGCACTTCGTGGTGCTCGATTCGGAACAAGACTCGGAACAGATTTGAAATTGGAAGATACTCTCTGGGCTGGTTTGACTGATTTACACATCGGTATGCCAATGGGTATCACCGCTGAAAATTTGGCTGCCCAATATGGACTCACCATGGAAGAATGTAACATTTACACCGTTCAAACCCAACAAAGATGGGCAGCTGCCCAAGCTGCTGGTCACTATGATGCCGAAATTTGCCCAGTTGAAATCAAAAAGGTTTGAGGACTGATCTTCATAAAGCAAGTCCGTTACTTAAATTTTAGCGTGGTAAAGTCGTTGAATTCACTGTTGACGAGCACCCAAAACCAAAAACAACCATTGACTCAATGGGCAAACTCAAGCCAGTCTTCAAGAAGGGAGGTACTGTCAATGCTGGTAATGCTTCTGGCATTTGTGACGGTGCCGCTTCCCTCATCCTTGCCTCCGCTGAAGCTTGCAAGGTAAGCGATATTGTGGTTAATTTAAGTCATCCATGAATATTCTAAATTAAGGCAAATAACTTGACCCCACTTGCTCGTGTTGTTGGTTTTGCTTCTGCTGGCTGTGACCCAAAAATCATGGGTATTGGTCCAGTTCCAGCTGCCAAACAAGCATTAGCTGCTACTGGTCTCACCCTCGACCAAATGGACATCTGTGAAGTCAATGAAGCTTTTGCTCCACAATTCCTCTCTGTACAAAAAGAACTTGGTTTGGATAACGATAAAACTAATATGTGTGGTGGTGCCATCGCTTTGGGTCATCCACTTGGTGCATCCGGTGCCAGAATCACCGGACACTTGGTCCATGCCCTCAATCGTACCGGAAGCAAATATGCTCTTGGATCTGCCTGTATTGGTGGCGGCCAAGGAATTGCTGTCATTCTGTAAGTTTTTTTATTAACTTTTTTGGTGTCCAGATATTTTGGTGTCATTATCTTATTTTTAGTGAAAATGCTCAATAAAAATGTTAAAAAAGGTGAAACGCCTGTTCCAAGAAGATCAATTTCTGTCAATTTCACTTAAGTTTGCCCCGACCAAGACAACTCCTAATGATATGTGTTGGTTGAGCCCAAATTTTGTAGCCTGACTGAACCTCTATTATTTATTCCTAGTTTGGTATCTGTGTAGCTGCTGGTGTAGTACCAGTTCAAAGTGAAATACCAATACTAGCTCAATGTACTCGAATTCGTATTCTTCACATTTGATTAAAAACGAAATATTCTAGAAAGATGGTAAAAGCTAGTGTCGTGACAGGCAAAACGGCGTCGGGCCGACCATGGAAAAGCGCAGGCAGGAAACCAATGCACACAATGACCACTACTAAGAATGTTAAACCTAATTGGGAAAAGAAAATGCAATTGAAAAGAGATAAATTAGCAATGAAGGTTTGTTCTTGAACCAAACCCCCTACCAACAGTTCGTAACGGATCAATTTCTTCAATTTTCTCTCGAGTAAATGGACCAGATTGAATTGATATCGCTCAAATTATTTCTAGAGTCTCTTACAGACCTCCCTTGATGATTATATAATTGTTAAGAGCCGAGAGAATGAATTGAAACAGAAGAAAAATGAAGAGAAGGAAGCTGAACGGGTTCGTATTGATGAAAAGAAAAAACTAGCAGCCGAGAATGAAGAGAAACAAAACAGATTGCATGGTCAAGTTGTATTAGATCCAAAAAAACAGAAAAAGTATGAAGCCCAAGAAAAAAGACGAATTAGAAAACTTAAAAAGAAGAACAAGCCTGTATAAAGAATGAATTCATTTGTTTCCCTGAATATGCCTCGCTCTATTCTCATTTGTGTCCAACTTGAAATATTTCTAGATAAAATGAATCGTCTTATTGCTCGTCCAGTTGTCCAATTGGCCCGTCGTCCATTGATCAGCTCTGCTGAAACTGGAGGTCATGCCTGGTACAGAACTGGATTCACTGCATTCAAATCTCATCCATCGATCTTCAGATATCTTGGTACGATTTGTCCCCTGTGTCCCAGAAGCAGGACACACAAAATTAAACTAAAAATAATCATAAATATCATAGGTCTTGGTATTATGGCAACTTCATTCCTCCCATCATACGTTCTTTTCATGGATTACCTTTATGATGACCGTAAACGTAAGTCATTTTTTCGATCGGTACTGATCCAGAGATATTATCAATAGATTTTGGTGAATTGCCTGACGCTAATCATTTTAGTCCAAGCTCCACTTGAAGAAATGCTTTTCCCAGAAGGCCTTTTGCGTGATGCCCTCAATATAACCATCATCGTCTTCACCGTGAGTATTCCATTCTGACCCATATTTGTTCAGAGATATTTTTGAATTTTAGGTTGGTTGCTTCACCTTCCAAATCGGACGCATCTTGGCCTTTCACAATTTGAACATGTGGTCATAAGTTATCACCGTTTGAGAAGTCACTCTGTTAAAATGGATCCCTATTTATTCTGAAACGCGTAGGCTGTTTTCATACCCGCTCCTAATAAAATACAATAGAATGTTACTATCTGTTAATTTAATTCATCTGTTAATATTGTAGAATGTCAAAACGTGGTTCGTTAATAATTTTTGAAGGTGTCGATAGATGCGGAAAAACTACACAGGTAAAACATGGCAATGGACCCTGATAGTTGTAGTGGCAAAAGTCATTCAGTTATATAATATAACTTATATTTCAGGTAAAATTGGTGAATGAAAAGCTTCTGAGTGCTGGTCATAAAACTTTCGTTACTCGATTTCCAGAACGAACATCGGACATTGGGCAAATGATAAATCAATACTTGAAAAATAATAATGATCTGTCTGACCAAGCAGTGCATTTGCTTTTCAGTGCAAATAGATGGGAATATAATAGCTTGATCAAAGGTAAATACCGCTTGATCAAAATAGTTGACCGAAACTCACTGAATATTTGCAGCCAAGATAGACAGTGGTACACATGTTATAATTGACCGTTATGCGTTCTCTGGCGTTGCGTTCACTGCGGCAAAGGGACTTGACTTTGAATGGTGTAAAAATCCCGATCGTGGATTACCGAAACCCGATGTGGTTATTCAATTGAATGTGGATGAAGAGTGTGCCAAGGGTAGAGGCGGTTTCGGAGAAGAGAGATATGAAAAAGTTGAATTTCAACGTCGTGTTAGGTCACTTTATGCTAAACTTTCCGATGAAAATAAAGATGTAAGCAACAAGGCGTTCTAGTGTAGACTTGACAGACTATTTATATCATCCGAATTTTCAGATTTGGAAAGTTGTTGACGGATCTGGAACTGTTGAGAATACGACGAATACATTGTATGATATGGTTATGGAAACAATAAAATCTGATAAATCTGAAGAGCTGGAGAAACTTTGGACGAATTAATAACTAGACTAATACTAGACTCCAACCCTACTTAACTGTTGTGAAAGGGAATCTCGTTCAACGATAGCTGCCAATGAAACTGCAATTTTGAGCTTAATACTTGTTCTGTTAACATTCTAGAATATGAAATTATAAGAGATTTGATTTTTATATTTGTTCAGTTTAAGAAATGAATTAATGTCGTCAGAAGTAAAATTGAGAAGTGCAAAACTGGCGCCCATGGTCTCATCTGGTTTCAAGGAGAAACCAATCACTAGTAGCTCAAATATTACGAAAACTTTAACTAATGAACAAACATGCGAAAAACGAAATACCCATTTACATAATCTATGCATTCAAATGTTAAGGTAAGTCAATTAACCCAAACCTAACCCATATCACCATGGTGACCCCTTTTCTGGCGAAAACTCACCATACTTATTTTTAGAGATGGTTTTCATCGAGCCTATACTGAACTATTCAACCTGGTTGAAAATAGAAGAAAAGCGAGAATCGCTGCCGGACCAGGATCCCATCTGTCTCTAGAAATTAAACTTGAAAGCGAAAATAACTATCTCGATAAGCTAAAAGATAATCTATGCTCAGGAAAATATTACAACTTAATTTTGGGTTGGGTTTAATTGTGGCTGACGATGTTAGGTTCTTAATGTGTAACGTTGAAAAGCCGAAGCTAACGAAAGATCAAAATCATATCATAATCAATACAAAGATATTCTAGAACTTGCGAATTATTTTAAAAACGAAGATGTTACCTGGCTTTCCGACCATTTTTATCATTCATCCCTAAAAATAGCTGCCAAAGGTATATTTTTTATATTTAAAAATGTTATTATCTTAAAACTGCCCTAGTTTCTTTGGATTCTGGACGAAGTCAGTGCGAGGCGAATGAGAAATGTGGATTGGCCGCTGAGACACGCGGTGAATATGAACAGAGTCGAGAATTTTTGATTGATGCCAGAAAAATCTCGAGAGGTCGAACCAACTGGAAGCACGATAATGGAATTACTTGGCATCAGCAGGTAAAAGCTTTTTATCGGATATTGTGACCGAGTCTTTTAAGTTAGGCTTAAGACTTAGTACTTAACAGTTGGTGGGAGTACTTCTTAACTTAGTACTCCCACCAACTTTCATAAACAACTATTCGCGGGTTCAGAATTTAGAAATTTTTGTCGAGACGCGTGGAAACAATAGCTTTTTTCCGGTAAAAGTTGCCTTTATTAGTTTGATACAGAAAAGTCTTAAGTAGTAATGACTCAAATGATTATATTTTATAGAATTCAATGCATCTGGCTCGAATTTTGATTAAATTAGCAGCTTCACAAAAGGACGATGCCGTAGTAACAAAAATACTTACAGAGGCCATCAAAGCCGCAGACGAAAGCAAAATTGGTAAGATTCAAACTGGGATAGATATTGGATAGATTTTTGACACGATATTTAGAGCTTTCGATTGCACAAGTATACTACAATTATGGTTGTCATTTACATTATCTTGGCGAGATTCAGTCTGCTCATGAGGCCCTTGAGAAGGGTCTTAATAATGCAATCGATATTGAGAATTATGAATTGATACAAAAGTTTGGAAAGGAACTATCTTCAGTCTCGAAAAAAATGAAAAACTCAAAATCAAGCGTTGCTATTGATCGGGCGGCAGAATATCTCAAACTGGCTGTCGATAAAACTAAAACTGACGTGAGTACAAATCATTGAAACCTTATCACGTGACGACCTGAATATTGATCCTTTCTCCCTCTTCATGGTTGATCGATCCCTCTCAATCCCTTACTCAACCGACCCTGAACCTAATCGATCAATTTTAACCCTTATCTGTGTAGATGTCATAGACCCAGTGGTATTGTTGAACTAATTTATAAAATTGCAAGGGCTTGCAATTTTCAACATGTGCACTGAAAGTTAATTGTAAAACTTCGTTAGTAATTCGCGGCCAATTATCATCGTCAACTCAAAATTCCATTAGGATCCATATTTAGTTCGGCGTCAAAATGAAAGTCTTTTTTCAGGTGTTTTTACAGACTTAGTGTGAAACTCTTTTGATAGCCAATTTTCATTTTAACAGCTTTTCAAACGACACAATGCCGAAAAGGTCATACTTTAAAATGGTTTTCCGAGTTTTAGAGGCCAAGGTCAGGTACTTTTGGTTGACAGTTTGTTAAAGCCTTTTACATACCAGAACTAGAATACTTGACAGTTTATGTCCACATCAAAACAATTTTACTTAATTTTGTTTCAAAGGTATGGCTGTATAACGGTAAAAGTGTCCAGATGTTCGCTATGCGTTCGGTGGCGTCTGTATCCTTGGACGTAGATGGTGTTACTCATCATTAATCGCGTGGGGTTTTGGTCTCTTTTTCTCTTCTCTCTCACTCTGCCTCCTCAACAGATTCCAAATTTATTTCACCCGAGAGACCCGTTTCGAAGAAAAAATTGAAAAAAAGAGAATCATTACTACAACTGAGACGCGCTTTTTGGCTTCTTTTTACTAGAACAGAAATCCTAGAAGTGGTTCTCATCCCTTTTGAATTAGAATCATTTCTGATCTCTGAACTCTTATCTAAGCCGCAGTCGACGATTTGACCCAAAATGACCTTGATTAGAGAAACACAATAAACACCATGAACTAGCAAATTCACATGTGATTGTTCATGGAGACTCACGTGATAAAATCGTGAAGAGATGATCCTCTTGATTATCCTCATTTAGCCTGTGGCATCAATTGATGCTTTATTGGAAGTGGCTTTACTGTATAACACTTATGGAGATTATAACGAGGCTTCCATTTCAATCGATCAAGCATATACAGCTACAAATCATGATGGGTAAGTGATGAATCATTTTTATGACTCATACTTCAAACCTGCTGTGCAATGAGTGATGGACTTCAAAAATGCCAAACATATAAACCATCGAAGTTGTAGCCTATAGAATGTAATTCAGTGAAAAAAACGAGATTTTCCTCTATATCATCAACGATGAAATATTTCGTTGTCGAACTTACTATTGTTGCCTAGGTAGAACATATAGGGTATTTTATCTAGGACCAACTCTCGAAAAAAATGATACTGTATACTAGTATTGTTACCAAAATATCAGTCTAGGATATGTTTTGTAAAAATTCTGCACTACGTCCTTTCTCCCTTCTATCCCTTACACAAGATTTGTGTCAAAGAGGGTAGTAGGAGAACTGTATAATACGTATTTCTTTTAAACGCATTTCCCGGAGATTGTTCACGTATTATACTGTTAGGTGTATTTTCACTGATCACAATACATAACATAAGTTAATGTATACATTAATACACGCAATTTGCGACTCCTCAAGGCAGGCTTTACCTTAATTAAGGTTTAACATGCCGACAATTTTAATTGTTCGCAATAGGTTAATAGTACGAGAATTGATTTAGGCTTGAATAGAAAAAAATAATATCTAAGATATTGTAACACAATTTGCATATCAGTGGCCATCTGGAGTATGAATCCCCACAGTGACCCAGCATGTGTTGAATCTATAAATCGATATTTATTTTAGGTGTTCTTCTCGTGAGATATCGACCCGTGTGGCGGCTGGAACGATTCATGGTAATCAAAAACTGTTGTCATATCGATCTGTTTTGGCTAATTCGACCAGTGATCAAAATACGGTTCGCCAAATGATGAAATGGAAAAATGAAGCTGATCTTAATATTATATAAAAATCATGTTATATTATATTTTTCTACAATAATAAATATATATTTTTTATATAAATCGATTTTAATTATTAGAATGAGTCCTGGGGTGGCAGATCAGCTTCTCCTTTTGATTGATGAAATAGAAGAGCTCACAGGAGAAATATTCGCGGCCGTTCAAAATCAGGGCACAAGCGATAATCTAATCGATATGTTGATCAAGAAAGATCGTAAGCTAGCTACGTTATTAAATACTGCAGAAGAACAAAAACATCTTTATCAAAAAATTGAAAATGTAAGTGTCAATATAAACCAGCGATCGGAGATTGGGTGACACTTCATTGACACTGTATTAAATTCTTACACAATTTTTATCCCTCAGTATAAAAAAGAAATCGTAACATATGATGAAAAAATACTCCGATTTCAACAAAAACTTTTGGAAGCCGAAAACATGCTTTTACCAGTACTTTATCAAGGAATGGGATGTTCACGGAAAAATAGAATAGTCAGAAGAACATGTATAGAAAGGTTCCATACTTTTCTTTACTGTAATCCCCATGGAAAGCAAAAGAAAGGCTCAAAATAATCAACGGGGCTCGCGAAAATAAAGTTAATGCAGAAGAAATCGTTCGATATTCTCATAAGATATCAGCTTGTCATGCGACTACTTCGCCCTGGTAAGTCTGCCAGAAAAATGAGCATTTTGAAGGCTACAAACTAGTTAACATTTCAAATAGTGGTTGGGCACCGGGAAATCCAAAGCGGCCATATCCTACCGATGTTGATATGCGTGCTGGAATCCTACCACAATTTCATCCAAATCAACAACAAACAAACAACACAGATGTTCCGCGCCCTGAAGCACCACTTGGTACTGATGGTGAGTTAATTTAACATGATTTAGAGACTGAAATTGAAACAAGTTTATATTGTGATTATAGGTTTGATGGCAATTATGAAAAATAATCAAGAACCAGTAACCCGTATTGGTGATACGTGGAGACCGGGTGGTCAAGTTCGCCAAGATGAGCCCGCGCCAAGACTACTGCCACCCGCATCACCAGCTCTATCGACAAGCTCAAGCTCGGACTCATCTATTGGAGACTAATTCTGTTCTATTATGTTCAAATCTCACTAAAGGATTCGCGCTGCGTCAATCTACTGCACTGTCAAATAAATATTTGAATTTCAAATAAGTTCTTTTCTATTTAAATTCGGGAAATGTTGGGGAGGCGGTAACAATATTTTACAGGCCTGAATTTACCTGTAAGTTCGCTCTCATAGAACTTCTAATTTCATTTCTTTGTAAACGAACATAGTAACACTAATGATAAATAAAATCTTTATTATTACAAAAATAGTTAAATAATTTTCAAAAATAGTCACAGATATAGTTAAATAGGATTAATTTTATTTTTGTTTGGTGTGGCTGGTTTGAAAAAGTCTATTATCCGTCCAGGTTTAAGTCGATTATTTGATTCGTAGCCAGATTCAGTTCCCGTCGAGGTTGGTGGCCGCCATCTTGGTGTTCGTCGACGTCGACGTGCTGCACTGTTACGACTGCGTGAGCATGACCGACATCTAGCGTAGGTTGGGAATGCGTAGGAATTCGCAGTCCCATTAGCATTTCCACTTGGCTGATCGTTATCCTCTAGGTCACCATCGGCGGCACCATCATCTACTTTGACTTTCTCAATGTGGTTTTGAATGTTCAAAAATGATTAATAAAAAAGGGGAAAAAATTCAAAACTAATCCTGAGGCTTTGCTTTCTTTTTAGATGGAATGAATGGCTTTTGCTTTATCGGGACTGCAGGTGGTGGTGGCCGTTCACCCTTAAAATTATTTTAAATGTAGGATTCGTAATTCATAACTTGATTCATAATTCCGTCAAGATACTCGTCAAAACATAGAGCTAGTTTAAACTCAAAGGCACTTTATTTCTGTAGCCGTACTTTATAAGTAAACGATAAGTCTTCAAGCAACCTAAGTCTTTACATTCAAATTGAACCGTTCAATTCAAGGCTTAATAAGACCCGGCATAATAAAAACCCTTATCATATGGCCCATATGATATGGGGAACAATGTTAGATTTTTGTTTATAATGGTGACTCAATTGCTGATATTTGAGTAAAATAATTGTGATTTTGGCCTGTTCAAAAGCTTATTGGTTCATTTTCAGACCACGAAATAGCAAGTGATAATGGATGTAGTGTGTGTTTATATAGAACTTACGTTGAGGTAGTCATCAATTTTGAGTCCGTGTGAAGGACCGTCTTCGGCCTCCCAATTAGGGAGCGGTCGATCATAGTCATCTTTTCCGCACAGCCAGTATGTCGTCAACTCACCCTTACCTAAGAAATAATTTTCGCCTTTTGTGTTAACATAAATAACAACAAAAGCGACAATTCGTCGCACCATAAATTATTTTTTATAAATTGAAACTTTTAAATCTTAAAAATTTGTAAGTTTTATAAGTTATATGGAAGCACATCATATTTGGCATATGTACTGCGAACTAAACAATTAATTTCAACATAATAAGTGTTTATGATCGATGAGATTTTTTTTTCGAATATGTTAAATACAACTACCAACAAATCTTATTCAATCCGTAAAAAAACTATTAAAAAACTCAATACATTTGAAAACAGCAATGCAGTTTTTTCATTTGTTCTCCGAAAATAGTGATATCTTAGAACGAAATTTCGAGAATATTCCAAAGAAAAGTATGAGCGTAGAGTTTTATCCAAAGTAAAGCAGTTGATCAAATTTTAATTCAATGTCAAAATTATGGAAAATATTATGTGTAACTGGCCGTTGGTACTTGCTATGCGCTCTCCAATGGAGTCTCCATGTATTTCAAATATCTTCGTTTAGTAAAGATATTTTATATA
>SCLD01152138.1:0-21833 GCA_004367895.1 Oikopleura longicauda
TTGATTTTCAGATATCGTATTCTGTTCAATAGCTTTTCACTTAGTTTCTGAAATCTTAAGACAACAAGGTTTCACTAATATCATATAAATAAAACCTTTCTATCCTCTGTAACAGAATAAAATATCATATTCTCTGAAATGACGCCCTCTGTATAGCTTATGCGGAAAGTCGTTTCCCTCTTTCTCCTCCTTGTGAGCAGAATATGATATTTTATTCCGTTAGATTTGTTATATTATACTGAACCAAATAATATCCATCAAGTCTTCAAACCACGTGCATAATTCAATCCAGCAGATCAAGAATGGAGGTTAGGGTCGGTCGGACCCTTGAAATTGTATCGTTTTATCCGCTGAAAACAACGGGACCGGCCCTAATGGAGGCCATGAAGGCACGGACCACCCCAAAAAATAATTTGATTCATGATGACCACGTGCTTCTTAGACACATGTTAATTGACAGCTGGGACGACCTGGCTTTATAAAAGGTATTATAAATTAAAATTCTATTCAAGTTTACCAAGAAGTTATGTGAAAGTGTTACGATTGGCGGGTGGCACTTAAAACTAGAATATTCTTTTTGTTCACAAATCGTGACGATTTCCGGCTCCATTTCATTCAACAGATTGAATTCACGGTCATTTCCGAAGACGAAAATGGAATCCAATTTTCCAATTTGGTTCATATGAGCGAGATTCACCGATCGGTGTGAACAGCGAACACATTTTTTTCAAACAGCGAACAGTGCTAACAGTTAACATTGTGCGAACAGTGCGAACGGTTCAGGAGGGTCCCGGATACGCGGTAGATCTAAGTTAATGTGACCCCCAATATCAACTCTCTGAAAATCATAAGATATCAGTTTTCCATATTAATCACATCTCAAGATCATGTTAAATGGTACTTCATCTAATTTGAATTATCTTTTTCGAGTTCAAGTTCATGCTAATGACTTTATGAGCTATCAATTTCGCAAACTTCACCCAAAGGCCAACTCGCATACAGTAACGTGGGGTGCGCCTTCCCGATGGTAATCAGCTCTGTACCGCCCCATGCAGAATTCGGCCCAAATGACCATAGCGAAGACGCACCCCACTTTATGATGCATACCATCTCTGAAAGGCGTCACGAGAGAACATTACTAAATTAATATTAGAAAGAATAAGTTATTTCTTTTCAAAAAACCGATATATTAAACAGAAACAGGTTATGTATTTCTATGTACCTAATATTCGTTCAGCCGTACCCTAAAAGTGTCTCGTACTATTATGATAATGGCTCTAAATGGTACTGATTTAGCTCGAAAGATCAGGAGATCCAATAATTATTACGCAATGATATATTTCTAATGTGTTAGTAACCCAATTCCGACTTCAATAAACGTTACGTCTTTTTTGCCTATTTCTGAAATGGTTGCCTTATTTAAATCTTTAATGAAATCTATTTCAAGGTGTGCTCGATTTTATTTTCCGAAAGTGAGAACGAGGACTGATAAGGTGACTAAACGACGCACACATTGTTCCTATTCAGAATAACGAGGCTAGCACGAGGCCCTCTTCATCTTTATAAAACAAGCGTGGAGAGCTCACTAAAACTCAGAACAATTTCTCCCTCTAGATCAGGTCAAAAATTTATAAAATTCAAATTTCCAAAAATTGAGTAAAATTCTGAATCTAAAGAAAAAAGTGGATAGAGAGGATTCCTAGTCATAAGGGCTAAACCTACGTCGAGAGAGAGGGGAGAAACCTACCATTGAAGAAAAGCGAGAGAGAAAAAAGAAGCAAGAAACTGAAAAAGACAAAAAAAAATCGTCAGGAAAAAATTTCAAAAATTTGAAAAAATTAAATTGAGAATTTTGGAAGTTATTAGCTAGAGAAAAAAAGGTTAGTTTGTTTCAATTTATTTTCAAACAGGTTGATTAACAGTTACTTAACGAGTTAGGAACTAATAATATGACATTCAAGGTAACTTCCAAACAAAATTCATTTTTAAGTAACTCAAGTAATTTTCATTGTAGTTTTAAATGCTAAATCTGAAGTGAATGAAACTTGGGCTAAGAACTTTGAGATCTTAATATAAACCTTGGGCAGATTTACACTGTAACGTCATAAAGAATTCCGGGAACATTGAGAAATTTAGGGGATATTTTTAAAAGATTTTTTCATCGGACTGCCGAAATATTATTAAAACAAAATAACCATTTTTCGTTTATGGTTGACTGAATAGTCTCATTTCGGTTTTCGTTTAATAAAATTGAATCGAGTCTAATTGATTTTAATAATGCTGGTGTGACCTTATTTGATGTTTTTTTGAAATCAAAGCATTTCTTACGTTTTTTACTTTAAATACTGTTCGTTAAACATCTATAGTTTACTTTTGGGGTGTCAGTTTCGTTTTTTAAAGACCATTTAGTCATCAATCCTTTTATTTTATTAATTTTAATTATCTTAACGATCAAAGGACCATTAAAGCCCACTGTTTGTTTAATAGGATTTGCATAGAAATTTCCTACAAAACAGCTAAAAAATAGCCATATCCTTTGACATAGTCTACAGGTTGGGACATAAATCTTTTGTAAAAATTCTGCACCACCCACATCTTTTTTCCCTCCTGTTCCTTACATAAGATTTGTGGCCAAGGGTGTATGTCACATAGTGGTGACTTTGAAATTGACAATTATTGATGACACAATTATTGACTTTGTAAAATTAACTTTTTTATTTAGATCGTAAACGTTTATGGCAAGTTTTGGACAATGCTTACGAGTATTAGCAAATTATAAGCACATTCTCATAGGAACGAGTTAAATATTTACTACGATTTAACCATTTTAATCGCAGTGGAACCAAATGCGAACCAAACAAAATAAAATTTGAATTTTGCCGGGTCAGTTGCGCATGCTGAAATCAAAAGGATCATCCTAAAAGTCATCAATCATGTGACCAAGAATCACGTGATATTTGACGCGAGCGTCCATTCCATTATATAATCACTTGAAAATCATTGAAAATTGGGCCGAGAACTTGACATTATTACTATTACTCATTTAATATATTTAACTAAATAAAGTTCTGTTGACTCCTGCTATCTTATCACCGTTATTGCAAGATAGTTGGCATATAATAAAAGAACTTCCGTGCGATCCAACTTGCGAAACTGGTTGCACATTCAACAATGAAACCGAAACATGGTACCAATCCGAAGAAAAACGGGTAAGCTTTGATTTCAATTTATATTTATGGTTTTTTAGTTAGAAGTTTTAATATGAAGAAAGGAAAAGAAATTTAGTTAGTTTAAGGTTTATATCCTAGTCTGTGACCTAAATTATGGCGCCCGAAAGTATATTTCATTGCCGAAAACACTTGAACAAACTAAAGGCCAAGTTCAAGACTGTAATTAAAAAATCATCATGGATACGAGACTAAACTTGAAAAAGAAATACTGAATTCTTATTGGCCAGTGTGGAGTAGAATAAGTACCCAGTAGTTTTTGGTAGGGATGATGATAAGTACGTCCATGCCTATATTCTGGCCAATGAAAATTCAAGAATTTTACTTTGAACAACCCAGGGTAAAGATAACTAGGCATGATACGACGCGGAATTTCAGCCTTTATTAACCGCGTAGCATTTTTATGTTGCCACACCCCTTTCGTTCGTCTACGAGACCATTCATTGGTACAAATGTTCGGTTACAATTTTCTAGTTAATTTAAGAAGTCTTTGCGGGATGCATATATAGCTCTGTTGCCCTCCAGTTGCAGAAATGATGAATCAGATGTTATGAATACCTAAATATTTTATCATGATCGCGCTCATTTTCTAGAAATCTTCCCAGAAACTGAAATCTGCAGAAAAACTAGATTGGACTTGATCATACTCGATTAAATAATCATCCTGGTTAACAGACTTGTGTGTACTCCCTCGGGCTCAACAGAGACAGAATGTCACTCACCCCTTGTGTCGTTTTTATTTCAAGTCTGTATATGGCTTCTCATACTATTCAAAATCCATGAATCATATTTTATGATCGTCCAGAACCTTCTTTTCTGGTCCAAAACCCAAACTATGGTCATCATCCAGACAA
The DNA here is from genome assembly GCA_004367895.1 of Oikopleura longicauda. Classification (NCBI taxonomy): domain Eukaryota; kingdom Metazoa; phylum Chordata; class Appendicularia; order Copelata; family Oikopleuridae; genus Oikopleura; species Oikopleura longicauda. The sequence goes on from SCLD01152138.1 coordinate 4,082, forward strand.
AACTCATCCCTTACCAGCACACAAATAAATATCATTTTCAGCCATACAAATGTCTGTTCGCTCTTATCATCATGGCTACATACTGGACAGCAGAGGTCACTCCATTAGCAGTTACATCATTGATTCCGATGTTTATGTTCCCAATGCTTGGTATATTGCCAGCTGCTCGTACTTCAGCGCATTATTTCAAAGTAAGTAAATCATAACAAGTTTAACGAAATAAAATATCATATTCTGCTCATAAAGAGGAGAACGACTCTCCGAATGTAAAATATAGAGGGCGCCATTTAAGTGAATTATGAAATTTGATTTAGTTACACTTTTTACTGTATGAATCATACAGTATGATATATAACTGGTATAAATATCATATTACTGTTCAAATACCATTAGAGAAATGCATAACTAAAATGCCATGGAAGTTAAATCATCAATAACTTATTTTTTCTGTCTAGGATGTTAATTTCTTGTTCTTTGGTGGACTGATTGTTGCTATAGCGATTGAAAAATGTAATTTGCATCTCCGAATCGCTCTTTCTGTAATGAAGTTGGCTGGTTCCAAGCTTCACAAGTAAGTTTTATAGGCGGGAGTGACCAAACCAGTCTTGAACTCGCACATATTAGAGTGGCCCACTTGATCTTGTCAATCTTATGTGTGACCCCCTAAATTTTCGGTCGATAGAGTATTTAAGTTCCGGTTTAGTTTAATGGCTGCTTTCATGGCTACAACAGCCTTCTTATCAATGTGGATTTCAAATACGGCCACAACCGCTATGATGTTGCCAATCGCTGTTGCAACGGTTAAAACTGTTACTGGTGAAGATCAGATTTCCGAAGAAACAAGATCCGAAAATTCCGACCCAGAAGCAGAACAAAATATCGTTTCGGTAAGCCCTTAGAATCAATAAAAATATAACTAAATAAAATATCATAATTCTCTGAAATGGCGCCCTCGCGATATTGTTTATTCAGGGAGTCGTTCTCCTCTTTCGCCTCTTTGTGAGTAGAATATGATATTTTATGCCGTTATACTCATCAGCTGGCCTTAAAACAGCTTCAGAATGGAGGTTCTGGTCCTCTCCTACTCAAACCAGAAAGATCAAAATCCATTTTGACGATTAATTTGGGTAAATTTGGTGGTTTTCTTCGGGATACAATATCCCGTCGAGAATCAACCATGGCATCACCCACTGCGTCATCATTCTCAGTTGCTAGAGAGAACATGAAACATCGGTCAACAGCATCGCCCACTAGTGGTGGTGGTAATGTTACTGATTCAACCGGTCGATTATTTCGTGCCGATGGTAATCAAATGAAAAAGAATCCGGGAAGCCCAAAAAGTCCACCCGGTGGTCGAAACACCATTCCAGCAATATTAGTTACGAACGATCCCGAATCTGGTTTTGAACGGACTGAAGTATGGAAATCCTACCCATATTAGATCTAGATTAGGATTCAAACTAGTAGCATGAAATCAAAATTAGTCCTTCAAGAGTAGATTGAGTTTGATAAGTTTGCTGTGAGATAATTAACAATTATGATTTTTTTGACGAATTTAAATGACCGTTGTTTGCAGTGCTGAAATTTTTTTAGTGTTCATTATCCAAACATTTATTTAAGGACGTTGAAATGGGAGTTGTTAATTCCGACAATTCGCTATCGGATGGATTCAATCCACAAGGTGTCATCAATTCTGCTGGTAGTTTGAAGGTAAATCCAACAAAAAGCAACCCGGCAATAGCCCGTTTAAAGTCAGAAGATCTTGGATTTGAAACGCCAGAGAGTTCTAAGCAAAACCTTGTAAGAAATCCAAAATGGTGATCAAATGAACTATTAATAATAATATTTATAATTCAATATAAATTATATGATCATGAGTTATATTTTTGATAGAGAAGGCACCATAACTAATGCCAGCTAGCAAAAATAAGGTGATTTATTGTACAAAAATGCGAATAATCAGACCAATTCGTATTTAAAACTAATTTTTATTTCTTGGTGAAGTATCAAAGTTTTTTATTTCTGATTCTTAATTTATTTTTTTGCGCTCATATATGAAACTTTTTTTAGATCCCAAACCAAAAAACCGCTTACCACTCTGTTGGGCAGGTTGACATGAGTTTCAATTCAATGGATCAAATGAATAAAGGCAAAGGAGGTTACGCTGCTGCAGTACCAAAGAAACGAAAGCCAAAATCCAATGAAAACACTAAAGTGGTAAGTTTGACCGTTTGACATCGAACCAGGGTGCTGTGACGACTGAACTGTAACGGTTATTGTTTAACCAACCTTTTGAAAAAGCTGGTTCTATTTTGCATGTGCTGAAAACGATATTTGATTTTGAATTTTGGTCAAATTAGATTTTTTTCTTGAATTGAATTTTCAGTTGATGAAAGCGATGTTGCTTGCGGTTGCATATGCAGCTAATATTGGTGGTATTGGTACTCTTATCGGCACACCAGTCAATCTTATTCTTCAAACTCAAATGGAAACTGTTTTTGAAAATAATTTAAACAAAGACACACCCGATGGTGTTCCAGCAAATGAATTAAACTTCTTATCATGGATGTATTTTGCTTTGCCCGTTTCTATTGTATGCAATATCGGTTGCTGGTTGTGGCTTATCGCAGTTTATATGGGACCTTCTAAAGGTATTTCATCTTTACAATCATAATATAAGCCTATATAATACGGCGAATATGCTTAGATTCGTATATTATTCATAATATATCGACCAATAGATGTGAATTTCAGTATGGGCTGATATCAAGAAGCGCCATGAAACTCCTGAAGATATTAGAGTCAAAGATATGATTAGAAAAAAATATGATGATCTTGGAAAACCAAGTTACGAAGAATGGGTTGTTGGATTTCATTTCGTAACTTTAGGTCCGTTTTAAGATATTTCAACCGCTTGGATTCGAGTACTGTCGACTCGTTAACTGTTTGTTTTTAAAACGACTATTAAAACTTATAAAGCTATTCTTTGGTTCACCCGTTCGCCGAAATTCATTTCGGGTTGGCAAGCCGCTTTTGAGCCTGGACACGTGAAAGACTCCACAGCTGCTCTTGCAATTTGCTTTTCACTTTTTCTATGGCCTTCAAAGCCAAATTTCTTAAATTTCGTTCGTGGTGCCCGCTACGAGTCCGATGGTCAAAATATGCCCAAACCAGCGTCACCAATTTTGGATTGGAAAACTTGCCAAAAGACATTGGCATGGGATGTCATCATTTTGTTGGGAGCAGGATTTGCACTTGCTGACGCATGTCAAAGTTCCGATTTATCTGAGTTACTCGGACAAACTATCGGTAAGCAATTTCAATAGAGTTCGTGACAAATTCACTGACATGATGTTGCGATGATTAATATTTTAATTAAGCTTTTAATATTTGTTAAGGTTCTATGATGGGCAGTATAAATGCGAAGTTCTTACCGTTTTTGATTTCATTAATGATTTCATTCATCACTGGTTTCACGTCAAATACATCAACGGCATCAGGAACTGTTTATAAATAGCAAGAAATTTATAAATAGAATCTTAAATATGATATAGGAATATGTATATAGGTATAAATTATAGAACAAAATGAAAGTATTTATTCCTATCATTGCCTCTCTTTGTGTGGAACTCAACCTCAATCCTCTTTATTTGTGCATCCCAGTTACTTTTGCTTGTTCTTTTGCGTTCATGTAAGTTTAAAAACATATAATTTCATTGATTATATGTAGAGTGAATTCCGTGGAGATAGTGAGTTTTCGAAATTTCCAATGAGATCAGTTTGAAACTGAGGTATTTCGTACTCAAGGAGTTCACTGGTGGTGTCGTTTTTTTCGTAACGTCACTCGGTGACCCTGTCACGTGATATTTCGCATATGGTCCATGTGATAATAATATTTTTCAGTTTGCCAATTGCAACTCCACCAAATGCCATCGCTTTTAGTTACGGTTACTTGGAAACTGTTGACATGATAAAAGTTGGAACCCTATTAAATATTCTTTGTGTTTTGGTCACAGCAATGCTTTTACCAATCGTTGCATTCCCTGCATATTCACTCGGTGAATTCCCAGCATGGGCCGTTATGAACGCCGATGGTGCTGGTGATGTATTAGTCAACGCTACAATGACCACTCTAGGTATAATATCTTAGTATATGTTTTTTTTAAATTATTTATTTTAGATGTAGTTGCCTCAACATAAAATTCCTTGAAAATATGAATTGGGTGCCACTGTGAAGAAAAAATGCCAAAATAATTCATTCTTCTCAAAATACGAACAGTTCTCCAGCAGAATAATAACCGACCGAAAATGTTCGATATCAATACGAACAACCTACGAACTTTGAAATGTACTTTTAAAACTTTTGGGATTCCAATTTTTTCCAATCGTCATATTGGATTTGACTGTATTATGACTGTTAAGGGGGCAAAACTTTCTCTAGATCGCGATTCGCATTTGGAGTCGCCAGTTGCTTAATTCGATGAGACTGCTCAGCTGTGTTACATGTGATCTGTTTGTAATCGGGCGCAATAATTTGGCTAAATATCCATTTTTACTTGAAATTTCACCAAAAAACTTTCCGAAATTTGAAAAATGATTTTTGGCCGAATTTGTTCAGGGTGTATCAGTGGTGTACATTCATATGCTGATAGCCAAACTGAAGACTGGATCTTTTCTTGAAACTCGGGAAACTAAAAATTGACGATTAGGTACTATTCGGTCATAAAATAGCACTTTCTGAGATGAGAGAATGATGAATTTGTTTGTGTTAAACGAAGTCAATATTGTATCTAATTTATTTTTCGCCGCCGCGAAATCATTATTTGTTTGTCAGATACTGATAACGATTGATTTTCAAATGCATCAGTTTGAAAACCTTTCATATATCTTTAAAAATGTATCTTGTTATTATTCCTTTTGCTCTTATTGAAGTCCGAAATAAAATTTTAAATTATGAAAAAAAACGTGTTTTGAAAACTTCGATAAAAACGCCTTTTGAGGTATATCCAGAAATGGAGCGAAACAATATTTTCCAAACAATAAAAAACAAGCTTTTGAGAGATGCCCTGCCCCACATTTTATGAATATGATTATTAGGCTTCCAGCATTCGAGCGTTCTATAATTTTGGATTCTCATCCGAATCGTCAAAATGAGGTCATGTTTATGCTATGGTTTTGACTAAAGTTCGACAAAGTGAAAGCAAATATCAGGGCCGTAAACGTGAGAGTTATTCTGTAACTGAACAACAGATGATTCATGTCGTAGCCTTTGGTGACTGTTATGCAAACGTAAATGGTGATTATCCAGCGTTCTATGATGTAATGAGTTATAAATAATGCATGATGGTTAATCCGGATTCCGGATATGCTCAATTTTATATATTTACATTAATAAAATTTATGCGTAGCATTCAGACGTTACTCTTCGAACATGTGTTCGTTTGAAATCTCAATACGTTATTTAAGCGTATAGTGAGAACTGCTCATGGACTATGACTCATAGTGAACTCGCACATGGGATTCCTAGCCGGTTAAAGTTAAGCTCACACGCGGGGGAACAGAACTGATAAATAACTATGGAGTCATGTTATTTTCTTACGTCGCATGGGCTAAGCCCAACTTTTCGATATTTGTATAAATTAAACATTTTGTATCTTTGTTGCCCCACTGTATACTCGAGTACAGCTATTGGAGTCTCTTGCATCGAGATATCACACCTGGTTCACATAGTTACTAAGATGATTGCATAGATTCATGCAAAACATCAATGATGAATTGGTGTTTGATAAGCATATCATATGTGGCATATGTTTCTCAATATAGTTTATATGATTTTAATATTACTATGACTACAAATGGCGTTAACGTCAGGTTTATGGCGTGCAAACAGTCAGTCGCAATAATGCAAATATCATCGGGAATATATAATAACGACAAAGCAATTCATATCAAACATATCAAAATTAATAATGCCGAGTATAAACGAAGTTCAGAGACTTTTTTTGAACCAGATTGTCCCTGATGAACGAAACATTGTTTGCAATCGAGACTGGGTTGAAGAGAACACCGATGCAGAAACTAAAATATGCGAGGAAATGAAAGTCATGCTCGTATTAGCTTATATTGAACTTATCTTACCAATATTTACAATTGGGGGAAGCTTTTTGTTCAAGAATGATGCCAAACATATCTGGGGATCAAATCTACCTGGGCTCGGTTGTATTACAGCTGGTTCAATTTACTTGGCTCTGTACTATGGAGGTAAGAATTCAAATTGATTTAGGGTTACTCGAAATAACGACCACTTTTAAGACAACAAAGACATGTCAGCCGATACACATATGATGTTTAAAGCTCATGTTGGAATTGCTATCGCCATGTGCATCATCGGTGCTCTACTTATTCTTCAAGTTACATTATCGTTCATTGGTGTTTTAATATGTGGTGACTGCTGTAGCGGCGAACGAGCAGTCGGACTATTCGCATATATTTTCACAATGATTGGTAAGTATTTATATCTTTAAGAAGAGATCAATATTCAGTGAATTTTAAGGTTTGGCAATTGTTTTTTGTATTCCAATTGGAACGATGGTTATTGGTTGGACTTACGCTTTTGGTGATTGCTCTGGTCCTGCCCACTGGGGTGCAGTCGAAACAGCTTTGGCTAATTGTTATAAACTCTAATTATTTATTTAACATGTTCTAAACGATGAAGAGTCTATTTTAATGACTTTGAGACTGCAAAATACCACAATATACCGCTCAAATTTTATTCATAGTTGTTCAGTTTTAAATCATTTGCCAACTGAGTTGTAGGTATTCGACGGGAATTCGGCGCTGGTTGAATTTTAAAATCTTGTGATAAGAACAGTCGTTTGAAAAATGATATTCTGAGTAAAAGAACTGATCCAAAACTTAGAATAAGAATTGACGAAATCACTGTAGCTAAAACAGCTATACGTTTTCTGGTGGCAGCTAATTGACTTTTTGCTGTCGCAAGGGTGATATCGTTGATTGCTTTTGTTGAGGTTTCCACGGCAATAATCAGAGGTATTGTTGAGTTGAAACTGTTTAACGAGAAGCCATACATGCTTGTTTTGTTTTCGACCGAATCTTCTTCATTTGAAATGGTGGGATTCGGGGTTGTAAATGTCTCAACTGTCGTATTAATATCTGATTCATGGCTTGAACAATCTGCTTCATCTGATCCGTCTCCACAATTGTTGCTTCCATCACAAATCTGATTGGGAACTTAGTAATTCTCATCAAACTTTGAAGCCACAGTCGATGATGGACCATCATTGATGGTAATGACTCATTACTAATGTTTCATATGGACTCCATACTTTATGTATTCGTGAGGTTTTAGATGAGAACAATCCTATACATCTGCGATTAGAGCAGAGAAATTGAGTTTGGTTTCGACATGAACCACTTGCTTGAGTTAATTCAAAAGCTGTGAGCAGGAAACGGAAGTCTTTGCTGGCATATAAACGGATTTTCATTGTTCACGATATCATTGAGCTTATGTTCTAAGCCTTGAATTAACCTGGGTATAAATAAAAGGACAAACAAAAGTATTTCATCCGTTTAGACTATTGATCAGAATGACCCATTCTGAATGCGTTCGGTGAGGGGCAGTTTCGACAAGAGATACTACGTGGTTCACTTGTTTACGGGATCGAAGTCCGAATATTGATCTGTTCGGACAAAGACTTATTTGAGCTCTGAAAGAAAATCATTCACAGTAGATAATTTTATGCTTTTCCTGTTCTTGTTGATATACCAGTCTGAAGCCATATTGTCACACTTTCGCCTGGTATATAATAAGTTTCCAAAGGTTTTGTATATTGACATAGTGGTGGAGTTAACGAAGGTCCCTTGGAATTCGTACTGGCATAAATAGTGAGCGCTGAGTCACATGTTCTTCGTTGAGACGACGCAAACCCAGCGGAAATCCCAAAATTATCAAAATCTTCGGCGAAATCTTGTTCCAAGTAAAAGCTCAAAAGATTGAGCACTAGGAGTGCGCCACTAGATGGTTTTATGAATGTTATATAGCAGGTAGTTTGGTTGGTAAAATAGTAAAGACCAGTTTCTCTATGAGAAATGACTGTTGTACCCTGAAATATATGCGTAAATTACAGGTACGATAATATATCAATCCTATTAGTCAAAATCATGTTGAGACTATGTTATATGGTCACTATATAACACATGTAGTACGAAATTATATGACATAATCAAAAAAACATAATGTTAATTTGTGTTTGACATGAAAGACTTTCCCAGAATCATATTAAACTCGAACGCTTACCCATGTGGTGACTGTTTGATTGCAATTCTCTGTGAATATCAGACTGCTCATAACATAATTTTCCAGTATGAAGTGAGTTAAAAATATTTTTCCCATTTTTGAGGCCATTTTGAGACGACTTTCTGATATTGTGTTCACTGTTGGTGTCGAGTTTATAACTCAGTTTAATAACACAGCAGGCGATTTATTGGATTTCAGTTTACATCTCTGTTTCCATGAAAACAGTTTATAAAGCTCAAATATGGCTCTCCTTCTGATTCAAGGGATCGATTCTAAAATTTCTTATTTAGATTTTCTGATTAAGGGTTATCTATTTTGTTTTTGACCTCAAGAAGAACATTTTGGTTTCGAATAAAGGCAGGTTTTGAATAGGGCAGTTATGCAAAAATTCTTTAACAAGTAGGGTCAATGTACCCATTATGGAAAGCTCATTAAAAATCAATAAATTCGAACCACGACGACTCTTTAGAACATTAGAATCTGAAACAAGCATTTATTTAGTGAATTTGAACGTGGGTGGTGACTGGTGAGGTCTACAAGGCGAAGTCTCGTATTAGGGCCGAGATTATGATTCAGCTGATTGCTAAATATTCTAATTCGTTTTAGAAAGCAGTGGTATCGTACTAATGGGAAAATTGCCAAAAAAGTGCACGCCTATTTTATTTGATTAACTGCCATATTCTAATTTATGTTCAATTTAGGGTCAGAAAATACATGATTATTTCGAACGATTTTGTTTGCCTGGGAATACAACGTAAATCACACCTACAAATAAGCATGGTGCAAGAGATACCAACCGAGAGCGCTTGAGCGTTCAGATGCATCGTCATACAGTATGAGCCGTTCTTATAACGTAACGAGGCCGCGATCTATCCTTTCATCTTGATCTGTAGCTACAATAAAGTGGGGTACATCTTCCCGATGGTCATTTCGTCCGGATTCCGCGTGGGGTAATATAGGGACGTCGACCATCGGGAACCCAATTTATAACGCATCTCAGAAAATCATGGGTAACTAAAAAATCTAATAATCACATAACTGCTCGTTAAAAGTAATATTTACCGTAATTGTATGCATTACTAAAGAAAATTAAAAATTGAGCATATCCAGTTCCGATGGTCACTAAACTGATGAGCTTATGCCATTAGATGGCGACTTTTGTATTGTATCGAACACGATCAGACACGTAATATAAAATCGGATTTTATTTAAATTATTAAAAGTGTTTCCGGAATTTAAGACGTATTATATGGTTAACCGATGTGTGTATTTGGTACAAATTGAAGGGTGTTGCGTTGGCGCTAGAGAGGACTTTCATCCAACAGAGTTTCTCTGGTGGGGCGCGGAGACCTCTCATGCCGAGAGGTGAGGACCTGCCGAGAAGTATCTCTTTGAGTACATTTGACGTAATTGCCTGAAGCATTCTTTGATCAGAACGGCAAACAATACCAAAAAGTAAAAACACTGAAAGGGGGATTGAGAGAAATCGAGCCTGAAGAAAGACGAACCTTAAAAAGAACGGAGCACAAAAGAGACACGGAACAAAATGGGGGAAGGAACAAAACCTAATAAAACAAGATCACATAACTGTTGGTTAATGGAACGGAATTAGAATTCTTAGCTTTTGCACAAAATTATTAAGAAAGTCTTTTAAAAATGAATTTATGTTGAAAAATCGAAACTTTTTTCATAAACATATGATTAGAAAGCAATTTTTTTATAATCAAGTCTGAAAATCCGCCATGATTGTAAAAAATATGATATTTTTGGCTCATAGATTCCATGGATACCTCGGTCAAACGATAATTCCTCTAGACATAAATGAAGACATAAATTATGACTAATAATAGAAAACCGAAGAATCAGGATTATGATGCAAAAATAGGTATTGCATGAGCGACATACTTTGTATCTATTTTGGTCAGATAAATTGGCTTTGCATTTTTCGATGAGGAATAAAACGGTTTCCCACATGGTAAAACACAGTTAATCCAATGATAAAGAAAACCTCGCGTCATGTGATCTTACCAAAGGTAAATCACGTGAGATCGTAATCATTAAGACAAAGGTATAATTTGATATAGTCGTCCGGCAATTTTGCAATTCAGAAACTTTAGAAGGCGAAATGAATACTTTAACAAGACGCATATGCTGCATATTATATGCAGTATTTTAATAGTGATATACTGGCTGTTGTTGGATTTTGTATTTTGTTAAACCTTTAAAAATCGGGCAAATTCGCTCCATTTTAATGCATATCATTGATAAACAATCATCAAAAAGGGACTTTTGCGATGGGTCAACTCGATTCAGGACTGTTTTGCGCACATTTTCGTAGAACCCATGCACGTGTCTGTGCTTTCGAATATAATCTATAATAAGGGCCATCAAAGGCGATAGAGAGCAAGCTTTAAGAAAATTGTAGCTGTTTCTTCAGAATCTGAGTCAAAAATTAGGGCATGGTCGAAACAAGTTACCTAATCTGTGCATTGAAGTTTGGGTTCAACTTTATTTTTTTTTTGAAAAAGTAACAAATGTAGATAGGCCACAACAGCTTGATCGTATGATAGTAATTACGATCACTTGATGACAGGTACGTCACTTACATTGATCGAATTGTCGAAGAAAAAACCGTTACTGAACGAAACACGTTTTAATTTCAATGAATCCGTTGTAAATTCCTGGTGTTATGCATATGATATGCAGCATATCAATGTGTCAGCCATAAATAAGGAAAACTTGTGGTATATTCTGAGTTCGTTGAGAGGTGAAATTGACGTCAGTACTAACTCGACAGGTCAAAATGACCTCTAGAAATCAGGTTAATCCGGATAATCCTAATTCTAGATCGTATGAGACCGCTCTTGGCTTCTAAGTGCTTTTACTCCGCCTTTTTGAATTCAACACTAATAGCAGTTCTACCATATTTGACAATTGTTGGTTGAAAATGTAATTTTCTAAGTGAAATTACAAGTTGTAAATCTTGAAAATGACATTTTGATCGCTCCAAAATATCAAAATATCAATTTCTAGATAGTTTGCTAATCTTACCCCAAAAATTCAAAAAAATCAAATTTTATTATTTCATAATGTTGGGAGAAATCTTTCCTTTGGACAATTGAGATTTAACATTTTGTTCGTCACGTAGAACACCAACAATTTAATTTTCGGATTTGAAAAAATTATAACCGTCTAATATTTCTTAAAACTTTTTCTATAGATGGGAAAGTGTCATGCTGTGACCGTTTGGTATTGAAAAGTAGTGGGGTGAAACCAAAGATCTTTTTTCTAAATCAGAAGTAATCCCCTAATGACGGGCTACGCCTATTAAAGTTACAAGGGCTCATTTCTTAGTTGTCACAATTAAAATTTATACAGTTGGTGATATTCTCACGTGGTTGCTTGATCGCTCATCACATTTACGGAAAGGAGGTTTCAAATCACGTGAAAAAAATTTATTTGTACCAAAATAGATCACGTTTTGATGGACGAGCAAAATTAGAGATGACTTCAGGATGACTTTTAAGCAAAAAGTTTCCGGGTAGAGACGAAAGAGTGACTTACCACGATAGACCGCGTTCTAGATTTATAATATGCAGTACCACGAACGTTCGCTTACCCGTAGACTATAATGTATAAAACCAGTTGACTCAAATAAATCCACTCTATCAGCATAAGCACCGAAAATCGAAATCTCGACCAAATGCTATTCTCACAACATACGCGTCTGTCCGATTTTGGAAGCCTACTAGGTGGATCTTTAATTTCGTGAAACATGAAAAGAATTCAGAACAATTTTCTTTCCCCAAATTCAAATCATTAATGAGAATTTTTCATTTTCTTAAAGATTATAAAAAGTGTTTTAATTAGACCCATACGAGTCGTATAATACGAGTCTGTTCCAAGTTAAGATTAAGTAATCCGATATTGTAAAATCTCGACTGATGTAATTTTCCGGTAATTCCAACGTTGCCTTGGGTTCGTTTCGCCTAGCCCTAGTTCCGGTCATATTAATCGACTCAATTAATGACATTTGAAGCGGTTACTTACACGGTACATTTTCATAATATTTGAAGTTCACCAAATTCAACGAACTTTTTCAGCATTTTCTTAAAAATCGTTGCACAAAAACCGTATAAAGAAAAAAATAATACTTAATTTGAAATTAAAAAAAAATGATGAATTGACAAAAAATATGAAATCTTTTAGAAGTTTACAAAAGACCATACAATTTCCTGAAAATTTCCGCAAACGGTTTGAAAGTTTTGAGTTGAAATCCGTTACGGAAATCATTTTTTTCCGATCCAGACAAGATAACAACTTCCATAACTGTTGAAAAACCTCCTTATAGACTTCAGGTCCCTTGATTAATTTAATAAATGTAAATGTTCGCAACAGAACAGAATAACGAACGCGCGAACATCTGAAAGGCGAACTCGTCATTTTAGCTTGTCAAGACAAATGAACTTTCAGCTGCGTTTTACGTCACACAATTTCCGAAATGAACATATTCGCATTTATATAATTTTATTTGGATTTCTTCCTAAATAAGAAAAGATAAATATAGAGCTTGAGATGCAAGCGATTTCACAGCTTTTTTTTTGTCGATAATTTCATATTGATTTAGTTTTGAGTTTCTCGAAAAACGTGCAGCACACTGCACTAAGCTTGGGCGTTCATTGTCGTAACGATATTCACTGGTTTCATTTTCAGGTTTATGGGCGGTTGGATTAAAGTTATTCGGAAGTAATGCTAAGTCGAGTTAACAGATTAGTGTTGTTAACTCATGATTTATTTAAGCTTTATCATTAGCTTGTCATATTCAATTCAATTTAAATAACTCGAGAATCCACAAAATGAAATTCTTGACTTTATCAGAAATGAAAACGTTGCAACGGTTGAAATCATGTTGGTGACAGAATTAAGATATTGGTGAAATTTTTTGAATGTGGATGCTCGACTTTTATCTTCAAACAATTTTATGTTAGATACGTATATTTTAAAGAAGAAGTTCTGATCTAAGAAGTTCTGGCTTATGATGGCAGAATTGTGCGATTAATGACTTGGATTGAATTCCAACCCAAACATTTGAGTTTCTTTAGTTAATAAGGGTAAATTATTTTACCATCTGCGATAACTTTGCAAAAGTCTTTTCAGCTTTGAAATTCCATTGAACTTGAAACTGATTTTAAATCATGACAATCACCGACCGTTTTGAAAACGACTTTTTACATTGATAAAAGTTAAGCAAACAAAAGTTCAACGAACAGTGTAACGAAAAGTTCAAACAATTTCTAATTCCGGATAAAGTTGGCGATAATTCATTTAATAATGATTGCAACCATAATGCTTAGTTCCCAGTACATAACAGCTTTGACAAATCTGGCGTCTCACCACCAGAAAGGACTCCACCGTCGTGACGTCATCGAAATGGACATTCCGGAAATCAAAGCAAATACCTCCTTTATGGATCAAAGAATTGAACGCGAAAGTTATCAATGTCCAAATGGATACTTCCGGTAAGTTTTTAAAAAATCCATAATTCATTTCACAAATTTTTCGATTAAAAACATGTAACAATGTACAGTGTCTTACGGCATTAAATGTCTAAACGGGCGTCTAAGCCATAGATTAGTCAATATTTTGATTATGTGGACAGCGATATTATTTCAGAGGTAGAAGGGATGGTGCATCGGGGTACCGCCGTGGAGGGGTATGACATAAAATGAATAGGGTAAAATTTGTGGTTGCATGTGGTTAGAAATATTGATAACCTGTTCAGAGTATATGAACAGCTTAATTTAAGCTCAATTTAGGACTTCGGTAACGTGATTCACTATTAAAGTGAGTGGTGCCCAGCTGTTAAGAAAAACGCATGTCACTCAAACAGAGAACCCTTAATTTCAAAACGTGAACCGGAGACAAGTTAAATTTCATCTAGGTCCACAGAGAGTAATTTATCAAAATTACTAACCGAAAATAATCAGAATGATATCTCAATTATATAATTTAAATTTCATCTGGTATATCCGGCTTTTAGAATACTTGCTTGTCAGCGTACCGGGTTTTCACAGCCTAAGAATTTACTTAGTCCAATGGAATTTACGTCGCCAAACAACATTTATCTACCAAAATCGATATCACGCATGATCGTGATTGTTTATACTTCATCTATTATTTTTTCACTATAGTATGCTTTTATTTAGTCAGAAATGAAAAAAGACTTTTTGAACAGAAAATTACAGGTGGAAAAATTTATTTCGGCAACTGCAACAATCCATTTGACTTCATCTATTATTATAATAATTTTAATATAATTTATGACCATGAAAATTTTTAATGAAGCTATCCAAATCAACGCCTCATATGACGTTTTACTTCATGATGTTCTAAGGCGCGAGAGCAAACTCGTGCTAGGAGACGTGTAGATCTTATCTTCAAATTTTGTTTAAAGTAACTGTGTGTAACAACATTCGCAGTAAAAATTGAAGTGGCCTTGTTTTATTGAACGAAATTCTATTAAGGTTCATTATCGAATTGATATAATCCACTAATAAGGATAAAATCCTATAAGTCTCTAATAAGGATACACTGAGGCCGATTTCATGAACCCATCATTAGTTAAACGAAAAGATCTATCGAGGATTTCGACCGAATTAGACTCGATTTATTCTATATTTTCAGAAAGGAGACTTGATTCAGAATATTCGACCGTTTCGATACAGAGAAGGTCATATTCTCGAGGTCACCTCCGATGGGGAACGTGAAAGGATAAATGGATTGAGACGAAAGTGGATCCCAATTCTCAAGATGGAGAAGGGCCCTCTAGAAAATTGAAATCGGCTAAGCTGGTTCAGGGTGCATTACAAAACTAAAAACGTACCTTAGAAACCATAAACTATTCTTGAATTAAACCACCCACTTGTTAGAAACTTAAGTTATTATTATGCAAAAATGAATTGTTACCCTTATCGTGAGTTTGGAAGTTCACTCATTGAGATAACCTTTCAGATTAGAATGTCTTAATCCTTGTCGAGAGCGACACTATCAAGCATTTCAAGTGTCGTTTTGCCTCTTTTTTTGGTGAAAGTAAATTGCCCTATCCATCGTAACAACAGAGTTTTTACGAACACATGCGAGCTATTGATTAAGTAAGCTGTTGTATAACGTTATTCTGTTGTATAACGCTATTCGACTACAGGGTTCACATATTACCTAGACTGAAATTCAAAGTATTGATTTTTTAGTTTTTCATCCCTAAATTACTTGGGACTGTATTAGATTGACATAAAATCTAAAAGTGTCATATCAAACTGTTATACTGGTGATGACGACAATTCCTTAGGATTTTTACTATAAGGTTATTTTATTGGTTCGTTTCAGATATTTCCGATTAGAATCTAAATGTTCGGATTGGTGGGTTGGATTGAATGCTGACTTTGCTCAATCCCACATCAGCACGCTAAAGTCAAAAGATATTTTGTTTCAATTTAGATCTTCGTCTCCTCTTCTAAAGTCTAAGACACGTGACTTAGTCGCAAATAAATATAGTTCAATTTCGACATTTATCGAATCTGTACCGATATGTTCAATATTACTTGTAGTATGTCGTCATTTTCATTTAATTTGTCATTTTACGCTCTATTTGGAAAATAAAGAATTTTTGATTTTTTTTTTCGGAGTAAAAGAACTTCGGCACCATAATAGAACTTTGGTACATATGGAAATATTAAGTTCGGCACCAAGTAGCACAAAATTTGGGTTAGGGTGAAATTAGGGTTAGGGTGAAATCAGTGTTAAGGTGAAATTAAGGTTAGGGTGGACTGAATCTAGGTGCCGAAATGCATTTTTGGAGCCGAAAATGGCTTTGAGCCGAACTTCGTTTTAGATTTGGTGCCGAAGTTACTCCATCGCCCCATTTTTTCAGAGGTTAAAAATAGGTTGAACAAGCAGCTGGTTGGATTATATTCATTTTTGGGAGTTGCCACTAGACAAGCCAGTAGCCGCGACTTGCCACATTTGAACGCAAATTCGTGACATTTGATGCAACTCCTCGATTATAATGATTTTTTAGTGGTTAAAACAGTTAAATTATTCGAAATCAGTTTTGATTAATCAAAAGCAGAATAAAAAAGTTCCCCATCAAAGATTTTAATATCAGATTTAAATGGGAATTTCGAAGCTAGATCGTTTATATGAATATCTCATTATAGTTCATTTTCATAGTAGTTATACGGTATAACTTTTATCACAAAAGTATGATTCGAGTGTCAAGTATTGTGCCACAGATTGATTTTCGCATTTGAAGATTATCTTCTTGGTCCCCTGTTCAGACATTGTCATTATCAGCTTGAAGGTTTTACGATCGTTCGAGCGTCAGAATACTTCCCCGCGTAAACTGGATTAGGAATCGACGATGTTCATCTTTACTTTTTATATTCTTGATATACTTTGAATTGCATTTCAAAAATAGGCAATTTTTTTACTAAGTTTGGTCGTTGTAGTTAACACTTGTCACCATATTCCGATATTAGGTAGATAGAACTCGTGATAAAGGTCCTTTAGCTTGGACTACCCTACTTATAATGACGGAAATAGCGGATTTCATTGAGAGCCTTGCATTAACGTGATTTCACCATAAATGATTTTATCGTAACGTAATCTAATAACAGAGCACTTAGTCGATGAGATCTAATGAATCAAATAACCTCAATTAACCCCCCTTGTTTAACCAACCGGTCAATACCACTCTAGACATTTCGTCTTCGAACCACGTTTTTAAAAAATGTTCATACTTAAATATGTTTTCAGCTTGGGAAAAATGAGTTATTGTCAACCATGGCTTGATTGCAATGCCATCGAAGATCAAATTAAACTGACTCAAAAAGATGTCGGAAATGGACTTGGAAAAATGTTTTCGAAGGCCGAACTCGATGGGATGAAAGTTGCTTTTATTCGAACCCGTGAAGACAAACTAACCAGCGGTGAGTTATCAAAAGAGTTTTAAGTTAGGATTCCTAATAGTTCAATCAAGAATTTAAGTCTTAGATCTTCTCAGGGGTGGCCATGGTATGCCGCATACCATATGCGTACTCTTAAAAAGTACACTTTGCACTGACCGCCAGTAGAATATATTACGTCCAGATATGCGCCATGGTTCATGTTCCGGAACTAAATATTCAGGATCATTCGGGAACAGATAGTCAACTCTTGCTCTCATTAAGATACGTTTTTAATTACAGCTTTGGTGATTAAAATACAATTTTATTCTCATTTGATGGTTGAATTTGGACATCTGGTGCTCCAAATTACGCATAGAGCTCGTTTCAAATCCAGTTTACCTAATGAGATTAATTTTGCGTTCACAATATAGTTTTTTACTTTCTTATTGACTTTTTGTCACGATCTTTGACTCGTGCGATGAAAATATCAACT